>APFE030920114.1:319494-351160 GCA_000404065.3 Pinus taeda | reverse complement strand
AATTAGACTAAATATAATAAATTTTATCCCACAGGAATTTTTATTATATTTATGTAATTAATTAGGATAAAATTTCATAACCTACCCACAAGAGTTATGAATTAATAGTTTTATCATAAAGTTCAAAACAATGAATAATTGAATCTGCTTGAATTAAAAATTTAGCCCACAGGCAATTTTTATGTCATTAGATTCAATTTTGAGCATGATTTACATTGGTAAAACATGAAATTTTATTAAGCCTCAATTTTAACATAAGCATCACTTGGTGCGGAGTACGCTTAGCAGCTCCAATCTTCCTAAATCCTTGTGGACTGAAGCACTTAAGACGACAGTGTATATATTAAATCGAGTTCCAACCAAGGCGGTTTCTAAAACGCCATTTGAATTATGGAAAGGTTGGAAACCGAGTTTGCGACATATGCGCGTTTGGGATGCCCGTCTGAAGTAAGAATTTATAATCCACAAGAGAAGAAGTTGGACCCAAGGACCATTAGTGGGTATTTCATTGGATATGCTGAAAGGTCTAAAGGTTACAGATTTTATTGTCCATCTCACAACACTAGGATTGTGGAATCAAGAAATGCAAAGTTTCTTGAAAATGACTTGATCAGTGGGAGCGATCAAACCAGAAACATAGTTTCTGAGAAGGATCACTCAGAATCTCAACCTTCCACTTCAAGTGATAGATTGATTATTGTTCATAGCACCCCTAAAGTACAAACTGGTGTTGAACAACCAATTGTTGAAGTTCCACAAGTTGCTGACGATATTCTAGTAGATCAAGGAGTTCAAGAGTTGCCAAGAACTTTTGAACAACAAGTTGAACCACATACTTCTCAGGAAGATGATGGTACAACATTAAGAAGATCTGCTAGACCAAAGAGATCAACAATTCCTAGTGATTATGTTGTGTATCTACAAGAATCTGACTACAACATTGGAGCCGAAAATGATCCCAAGTCATTTTCAAAAGCCATGAGTTGCAAAGAATCAGAATTATGGTACGATGCCATGAAGGAAGAGATGAATTCCATAAAGAGTAACGAAGTCTGGGATCTTGTTGAGTTGCCTAATGGTGCAAAAGCCATTGGATGTAAATGGGTATTTAAGACAAAGAAAGATCATTAGGCAACATTTAGAGATACAAGGCAAGACTTGTTGCTAAGGGATTCACTCAGAAAGAAGGAATCGACTACACGGAGACTTTTTCTCCTGTATCTAAGAAAGATTCCTTGCGCGTTATTATGGATTCCGAGTTCGTCTCCTATTTTGAGGCTACTTTACATGGTGTATGGATTAAGAGTTTCATTTCTGGGCTTAGAATTATGGATTCTATCTCTAAGCCATTAAGAATATATTGTGATAATTCAGCTGTTGTTTTTATGGCTAAAAACAACAAAAGTGGGAGTCGAAATAAACACATCGACATTAAATATTTAGCTATAAGGGAACATGTTAAAGAAAAGAAAGTGGTCATTGAGAATGTCAGCACTGAGTTGATGATCACTGATCCTTTGACTAAGGGCATGCCACCATTTAAATTCAAGGATCATGTAATGAATATGGGACTTGGTTCCATTATGTAGTTTCTCATTGTATGGACAATGTTATTTTAAATGAAATTCTTAATTATTGTGATGTTTTTTCTCATATTTATGTGCACCTTAAGTTGATTTGAGAAAATTCATTTAAGAAGGACCAAGAATAAACATAAGGTTTATTCATTAAGAAATTGTTGCCACATAAATTATAATAAGAATAAATACATAGTAATACATGAAAGATAATACTCGTCAATAGAGGACTTATCGCCATGATTCATGTATCTATTACTTAATACAGATTATCAATGGTTTTAAGTTGAGACATTAAGTTTGGAAGTATGGACCAAGTGGGAGAATGTTAGCTCAATTAATTCTTCCAACTATAACCTACAGTTATGGAACTGAACTGCAGTCTTTCCTTAATTTAAGGAAACCAACTGCAGTAGTTTCCTTAAATTAAGGAAATCAACTGCAATTAATTAATTTTCTGGTTGGAGCTTCTGAAGTGGTCCATTACTCCATCTGGAGTTCTCTGCCTTGATCTGTGGAACACCTGACACATAGCTATTAGAAGCTTGATGGAAGCTTGGCTATAAATTCATCTGATTGGTCCCCAAGCTAGCATCTCAATCCCCTTCAGTTGTTTACACCATCTAGCTAAGAGAGCATAGCTTGGAAGTGCCTTCAGATTTTATGTGATTTTTATTTTGCTTGGATTGAAGTTGGAGTGTTGTTCCAGTGAAGAAGCAAGTGGACTGTGGTTTGCAGCAAGAGCGTCATCAATGGCTGGAGGTAATCCTGGACATCTAAAGTTTAATTTTGAGATTCTTTAAAAGGATTTAGAATCGTTGTTGCAAATTTAGCTAACATTATGGGCATACAGAAGGGTCACAGAGGGAAAACTAAAATTTATATCACCATAAAAGATATATATTTTGTAACAAATACATTTGCATTTATAAATCAAAATTTGTAAGCAGGGAAGTAAACTCGATCAAGTAACTAGTTGAAACTGAGCAATTTTCCACCCAACAGCAGTAGGTAGTCAACTATGGAAACCACCAGGTAATCCACTATGGACACCACTAGGTAATCGAGATATGATATCACTAGAATGAGGTAGGAAAAAAAAGGTTCTCAATTCATGTTAAATTAGGTCCAACCCCATTAATTTTTCCTTTGCCAAGTGTCTTGAACATAAAACAATTCTTAGGCACAAACATTACTTGCTCCACAATGCACAAGGAATAAATCCTTCTCTGCTACACTGTCCCTCAGAAATTCCTTCCTTCAATGCTCCTTCAGTGTGGGCATAGAAAGATCTAGGTTAATATCTCAAAACTTATGCAGATTTCCCTTAATTTCTTGGCTCATATAACAGGTATATGGCTCATTTCCATGGGTGGTTTTTGTTTTAGTGTAGTAGCTCCTCTTTTTCTCTATTGTCCATCTCTCTCAAACTTGTTCCTCTTCTTTTTCTCACAGGCTCCTCCCTCTCCTTCAAATTTCTCATGCATCAATACTGCAAGAGAGTTTTCTACCTCTTCTTTCTTGTTCCAAAAATTAGGAAAGATAACTTGCTCATTACTAGGAGGTGATGGGCTAGATTGAGGAATTTGTTTCCTCCACTCCTCAACTTACTTTGCAAACTCATATTTTGAAATAAGCGAAAATTTTAACTTTGCAAACTCATACTTTGAAATAAGTGAAAATTCTTAGAAGAATAAACCCTTCTGTACCTTTTCAGTTTTCTCTTCTTGTGATATCATAACCCACACCCCCCGTAGGCACTCATGGTCTACCAGTCTTTGGTCATTTTTTTCATTAACTGTAGAAATAGAATACTTACGATATTCAAGAGGGCAAACCAGGATATCACAGTACTAAATTGCCTACAGAGTTAAAAAGATTCCGAAGAAGATAGCATTTTGTGGTGAACAGTATTGAATACTAGCAAGCAGGGTAGACTCTTTCTATGAACATGGATTATGCCATGGAAACCAAGGAAAACTGCGTAAATCTGAAATTTTAGCAACAATATTAATCACGACGAAAGTGGATTTCAGAAAACAGAAAGATCGTTGTTTTAAAATTGATTCAACAAGAGAACACTTTATAGAGTTTTAGTCACACAGAGATACAGTTGTCTTAAGTAGGCTGCTGGTAGCAAGGATTTTAAAAGTTGAATGTATATCAATTACAAGGTTTATGTGTGTGATTGTGGTTTACCATTGTTTTGTTGATCTCATAGAATTTGCACAAGGCACACCTTGAGGGGGCCCACTGAATACATAGCCTTGTGCTAATACATGTACTTGTGTAACGCTTTGTTTTTTTCCTGTATTGATACTAATATTTAGGTGTCCCTGTTTCTATAGATATGATAGAGGGATAAATCTAATTAGGAGATCCAACGTTATTTGAGACATTTTTTAGATGACATTTTTATTTTGAAATCTAAATCTTATTTATTTTTAAAATTAATTAATGGAAAACTAATATCTAATAATATTATAAGATTAAATAATTACGATTATTTTTATATAATTGTTAATTGCGGCGTTTTACAACTCGGTATAAGGTAAATGTGTAGGTGTGATGTAAGTATATAAACAATTTTAAATGTGGACTTCATTAAAAGAATAAAAGTTAAAAGGGATATAGTGGATGAGTGTAAACATTTACATGTTGGCTCAATTAATAATAAAATATTAAAAGTAATAAATAAAAGTTAAAATTAATATAAACCACAGTAAACATTTAAATGTTGCCTCACTTAGTAATAAAAATAATAAAATTCAATTTGTTATATTTTGATTTTGTTATTAACTTGTGAATAAACTTTGTTACAATACCATGGCTTATCAATGCCACATGCCCAAAAACCATAACTTATTTCACAATCAAAATATTTTATAATAACACGACAAAGACTTAGTTACAATATCATGGTTTATCAATACCATATATTTCACAATCAAATATTTTATAACAATATGACAAGATTCTTAACTATGGATATTCACCCCCACTTTGTCATTGACATTATGAACTTGTGAATAGGCTTTGTTACAATACTATGGACCAATACCATGGTTTATCAATACCACATGCCTAAAAATCATAACTTATTTCACAATCAAAATATTTTATAACAATATGACAAGATTCTTAAGCATGGACGTTTGCCCGCACTTCACCATGGATATTATTAACTTGTAAATATACTTTGTTACAATATCATGAGTCAATAGTATGGTTTATCAATACCACATGCCCAAAAACCTGTAACTTATTTCACAATCAAAATATTTTATTTTATAACATTTTTTTAATTGAATCTAAAAGGAAAAATGTTATAATTACTTTTGAGATATATCTAAACCATCTATCTTCAGGACTACTAAATTCTCATAGAAATTAAATCAAGGTTTTAATAAAATTTAAAATGAGAATAATTTTACATATACAGATGTGAAATTTATATAATATAAATAATATTATTAAGAATGAACATAGATCCATCTTAACTAAAGATCCAAGTGATAGAGAGCAAGCAAAGTAACTAACAATAAAAGAGGAAAGACAGTGTGTTTTTTTTTTCACTATTATATTTTCTTTGAGATTGATAAAAAATATAAGTTTAATATTTTACAATCAATTGAGTTTTTTTAATTTAGATACTTTCTTAAATACAATACAATGGGATCAAATTTAAGAGAGAGAGGGGTAGGGAGATAGTGAAAAAGATGGAGGGCGGAGAGAGAGAGAGAAAGAGAGAAATAATGTGACGGGGAGGGGAGGAGGGAGAAAAAGAGGGAGGTGGGAGAGAGAGGAAGGAAGAGGGAGAGGGAGAGAGAGAGATGGAGTTGGAGGGGGAGAGAGAGGGAGGAAAGAACAAAGACATAGAGAGATAGAGGTGGAGAGGGAGATAGAGTGACAAAGGAGAGATGGAAAGAGAGTGAGGGAGAGAGAGGATAGGAGAGGAGAGGGATAGGGAGAGAAGGTGAAGAGAGAGAGGGAGAAACATAGATGTAGGGGAGAGAGAGAAGGAGAGAGGGAGGGCGATAGTGAAAGAGTTGGAAGGAAGAAAGAGAGAGTGATCTGTAAATTGTCTTGGATATTCCACTGGGCAGTTCGTCACAACCAATATGATAATATTATATTAAAAATCTGAGATTCTATACTATTACAGCTTTATTTAATTTCTAGATCTGTAAAATTAATTGTAATTAGTGCATGCATGTAAAAATAAATCAAGAAGAAAAGTAGAGAACAAAAAAATAAGCTCACTGATTCGGATCTTGGAAGAAGGCCCCCAAGATCTAAAAGATTGAAATGGATCTTGGAGTAGAGACCCCCAAGATCTGAAAACTCAAAATGGATCTTGGGGGAAAGGCCCCCAACATCTGAAAGATTGAAATTGCCAAAAGAAAAATAGGAGAATGCCCAATAAACAAAACCACAAAGAAACTTTTATTTAAAAATAGTTATGGAAATAAACCAGCTAGGGCGATGGTAGCTTATCTTTGAGAAGAGATGTGGCGACTACATGCCTCTGAACTGTAAAGGCTACACTGTGGCGGACAATCTGTCCTTTTACAAAATGTGACTTGTTACTTATCATATTTTTTCGTTGCAATACCACGGGTAAATTCCATGGGTGAATGAATACCATGGGTGGATTTTACAATACCATGGACGGATGCCATTTACAATACCATGGGTAAATTCCATGGGTCGATGACTAATATGAGTGGATGAGTACCATGGTTTGATGCCACTTTCCATTCGAATCATTCCTCCCTCCTTAAGAAGCAATGGTTCCCATTGCGTAAAGTTCCCTCCTGCAAAGCCTATGTTGAATATGAAGAGCCACTGAAGATAAGGGTTTTATGTGGTTAACCCAAAACCCTAATAAACGAAGATCTGAGGATAGAGATACCCTGTAATGCTTGTGACCAACTGTGATTCTGACAATGTGCGGCCTAGCAAATGGACTTCGATAAAGTGTGGGTTTGTGGATGACCCATAACCATGACGAACGAAGAACCGATGATAGAGATACCCTGTAATGCTTGTGACCAACTGTGACCAACTGTGATACTGACAGTGTGCGGCCTAGCAAATGGACTTCGATGAAGTGTGGGTTTGTGGATGACCCATAACCGTGATGTTGGTTGTTGATGAAGTAGCAGGTGCCTACATAGCCTGGGGTGGGAGGGCAGGTCTCCAAATAACCCAAGCCGAATGCTGCTATGTTGAAACTGATGAATGTGAAGTAGGTGCCTACTAAAGTGGGGTTGGAGGGCACGTCTCCAATGGAAACCCACTCCGAATGTTGCTCCATAATTAAAATGGGCATAACTTAGTCAATATAACTCAGAAAGATCATTTTGCATCTTCCCATGAGTTGGAAATCCTTATCTGGACACTTTGAGATCTCAGATTCGCGTTGCAACAGTTCCACCGTCAATTTTTTTTTGATAAAATCGTTGATTTTAAATCAGCGATATCTCCCACATCCGAACTCCGATTCGACCCATTCTTTTTTAAATTGGGTGATTTTTTTAGAGGAATCTAGATCTAGTATTTGTTTTTGTAAATTTTGTACCAAATGTTTCAGATCTGATTTGCAAATCACCGCCCAAAAAAAAATTCCTAAAGTTTGTTGAATATTGCTGCAAAATTTGAAACTAAAATATGCATCAAACCCTCATTCCCATGGAATCATAACCTGCTCTAATACCACTGATCTAGATCTTGGGAGAAGGGACCCCCAAGATCTGAAAACTTGAATTGCCAGAAGAAAAAGAGGAGAATTCCCAATAAACAAAACCACAAAGAAACTTTTTATTAAAACCCACTGATCTGGATTTAAACCGGAATGCAACAAAATGCAGAGATAACCATATACACAGAGATGCAGCAGAAATAATATTTCATTTCATTAATGGAAAATACTGAAACATGCTTACAACCAGAAATGGAAATAAACTAGCTAGGACGATGGTAGCTTATCTCTGAGAAGAGATGTGGTGGCTACATGCCTCTGAACTGTAAAGGCTACATTGTGGTGGACAATCTTTCCTTTTACAAAATGTGACTTGTTACTTATCGTATTTTTCTGTTACAATACCATGGGTCAATTCCATGGGTGAATGAATACCATGGGTGGATTTTACAATACCACAGGCAGATGCCATTTATAATACCATGGGTAAATTCCATGGGTCGATGAATAATATGGGTGGATGAGTACCGTGGGTTGATGCCATTTTCCATTCGGATCACTCACACACATAATACACAAGATATGCTATTTGGGAAACTCTTTCGGGAGAAAACCCAACTAGAAGGTGAGGCCGCTTCGCTCTCTTTCTCTGTCTGGAAATATGGATTCAAATACAAAGAAGTAATGTCTGTGGCCCATGGGCTGCTACAGTGCATAGATCATCTCTGTGTGCTCCACCTCCTATCTCTCCTAGCTATCTTTGCTCAACTATGGAACAAAATGCTCTCGAAAGAATGGAATGTCTCCTCCCTAGTGGCCCGGTTATAACACAACTCGATAGCCTTTAGTGGTTAAGTTTGACTACATCAACTTTTAACTAGAGTTACAAAATAGGCTCTTCTAGAGTTTTTTACATCAAAAACATGTGGCTAGCCCTTTTTCCACGAATAATGGGGGCTGACACGACATTTTCCTAAACTATAGGTGTGAAAATAGGAAGGTCAACTTCTTAGTGGCATAATTTTTCATACAGACTCGGTTTGACGCGATTCTTCTGTCGTCGGAAATCTCTGTGTGTGTAGAATGGCATGAAAAGGTGCAACGCCTAAGTAACAAAGTTTTACCCCCCCCCCCCCAAAAAAAAAAAAAATTCATTTGATGCCTCAAAATGCTCTCGAAAGGTTTCAGACCCTGTTTCGCCAAACTGGGTCCCGCTGGTAAAACAGTCCCGTGATATTATTCCTCCACTTTTTCCACTCCAAATGCATCAAGATGGATGAAAAACAATATAATGATCTAATTCGGATCACGCCTCCCCATTTTGGGTGGCTTTTGTTCCTTAAAATATTTTACTAAATGAGGTGAGGAAATTTTTCCTCCACCTTCTCTCTGGTGTACCATTTAGCTTTGCTTGGAAGTTGTCCCTTCAACCCAATCTTCCAAATGTCTTGCTTCCCTCGTCTTGTAGTTCTGGACCTGTTTTGCAAAACTATATCTTTTGTCAACTCTTCCTAAGTGTTTGTTGCCAAATCCTCCATAGAAGGTAGGACATGTTCCTCTTCATGATCTAGCATGGAAAGCTCATAGAGTTTCAAAATATCTACATTTTTCAACTAAATAAATGCACATATATGGTGGTAAACTAAGTTGATAGGTATTATTACCCACCTTTTCCAGTATCTCAAAGGGACCCTACCTTAGAGCCTTGATTTTCTTACCAGGCCCCTGTAGCCTCTCCTTGTTCAACTTTAGTCATACTTTGTCTCCCACCTTGAATGATTTCTCTATTCTGAGATGATCATGCCTGGCCTTATACTTCACCTACGACTTCTGCAGTGTTTCCTGTACCTGTAGATGGATTTGCCTAATATTCTCTATAAAATTTTTAGCCCTCAAAGCATCTCTTGTAAGGTCTTCCTTCACTCCTTGCTGCCCATATGCAATATCCAAAGGTGAAGGTGGTAAATATCCAAAACAAGTTTCAAATGGGGACTTTCCTGTAGAAGTGTGGACTGCTCTGTTATAAGAATGTTGTATATATACCAGATTTTCATCCCAAGTCTTTGGATGCTTCTGGTTATAACCCCTTAGAAGCTGCACCAAAGTCATGTTGACTACTTATCTCTACGCATCTGTCTGTGGATGGAATGTTGTAGATCTCTTCAACTTCGTGTCCATCTTCTCCCACAATTTAGTCTAGAATGCACTAAGAAATCTTGTATCCCTGTCTGAAATGATGCTCCTTGGTATCCCAAAGTGTACCCAAACTTTTCCAAAGAACAATATTGTTGCTTCTTGTCCACTGTTGGTCTTTTTACTGGGCATTAGAACACACATCTTGCTGAACTTGTCAACTACCACGAACAGGTAGTCATGTCCCTTCCTGGTTGTTGGTAAACCTGCCACAAAGTCCATGGAAATATTTTCCCAAGGACGAGTAGGTATAGGTAAGGGATGATACAGATCTTGTTTCCTGGTTCTAGACTTGTTGGTACAACAAAGCGTACTTCCTATTATGAACCTAGCTACATGCTCCTGCAACTTGGGCCAATACACATACCTCTACAAGTTAGCCATGGTCTTCCCTACACCAAAGTGTCCTGCAACCTTGGAGGTGTAAGCCTCTCTAATCAGCTACAAACGCTCACCTTTAGGAACACATAGCTTATCTAAATTGTAGAGTAACCCATCGTGGAGATGGTTGTCAATGGTGATGTCGCCATCGCGCACATGAATCTGACTTTGCAACTGCTAATACACCCACTTGAAGTCCTCATTTTCTCAATATGCCTCTCGATATGCATCATGGGTGAATGGATCCATGTGCATAAGAGTCCCTAAAGATGTAATCTTTGATGTGGGTGGCCTTGAAAGCATATCAGCCAACTTGTTTATGCTACCCTTCTTATACTTGATCACCAAATGAAACTGTTGTAAAACCCCGATCCACTTGTAGTGCCTGGTCTATTATAGCTTATTTTGGGCGTGTAGTACAATAATGACTGGTGATCTGCGTGGATTATTGTCTCATTTCCCATCAAATAGTGCTTCCACTTCTTCACAGCTTGCACCATGGAATGAAGCTCCTTATCGTAGGTAGGGTAGTTAAGAACTGCCCCATGAAATATTTCAGAATGGCAGCAAACAGGCCTTCCTCCTTGCATCAAGACATCTCCCATAGCATACCCACTTTCATCTATCGCCACTTCAAAGGGCCATTGCAAGTTTGGTAATGCCAAAACTGTTGCTTCATTGATCTTCTTCTTTAACTCATCGAAAGCCTTCTTCTTCCCTTTTCCCCACTGGAAAATCTTGCCACTTGCTGTTATGGCGTGGAGCGGTGCTATTACAACTGAAAACAACGCTATGAATTTCCTCAGGTACTGTGTTGCTCCAATGAAACTCCTAACCTCAGTAACATTAGTAGGCATCGACCATTTCATGATGGCCTCCATCTTGGAGGGATCTATCTTTAATTCTACTCCACCAATCACATATCCCAATTACACGAAGGACTACTGTGCAAACTCACACTTCTTGGGATTTGCTAGCAGTTGGTATATCATCCAAATAGACAATAACAAATGAATCTATAAAAGGGCGCAGAACATCATTCATTAATCTCATAGATGTAGTTGGTGCATTACATAGGCCAAATGGCATAACTAACCACTCATACAAACCTTGTCTAGTTTTGAAGGCGGTCTTTCATGTATCCTCTTCTTTTACTCGACCCTGGTGATATCTAGACTTCAAGTCTAGGTTGGTGAAATACTTTGCTTTCTACAGCTGATTTAGCAGATCGTCTATGTTGGGCAGGGGGTATCTGTGCTTGAGCGTGATTTTATTCAATGCCCTGTAATCTATACACATCTGCCAAGTCCCATCCTTCTTTGGCATAATGATGATGGGTGACTCACATGGTGATGTACTCGGTCAAATGACACCCTGTTGCAACATCTGCTACAACTGTTTCTTCACCTCGCTTCTGTAACAGATTGTCTGTACAACCCAATATTTGGCAATGGGGAGTCTGGAAATAGTTGGATCTCATGCTCCACTTCTCTCTTACGGGGTAGCCTTTAGGCTCTCAGAACACATCCTTGTATGCCTGTAACAACTCCTCCAATTGTTGTTTTTGTTTCTTAGTACACCCCTTCAGGGATGCCTTGCCTCTTATTGACTCCTCTACAAATTGATTTTCTCTTAAAAACAATAAACACGCTTCTTGCTGGAACTGATCAATTTCTTGGCTTGGTTGGCACTTACCAGTGAAATTTTTTACTTTCCTTTGTGCGCGTTGATGATGAATGATTTTCCATCCTTGATGAGACGGTACTAGTTAACTCTCCTCATGAATATTGAATCATGCATGTACATGTATGGACTCCCAAACATGATTCCACATACATTAAGGGGAACCAGATCTAGATATACTTCATTAATAAAATTAGCGATGATATAAAATCTAATTTTACATTGTTTTGTTACCTTCAGCTCTACATCCTTATGTACCCATCATAGTGGATATGGGTTTGGATGGTCACGAATTTCTAGCCCCAACTTCTTGACCAGATCTGCTGCAATGAGATTTTCTTGCAATCCCGAGTCAAATAGAGCATCAATCTTTGTCTTCTTGACCTATACCTTTACATGGAAGAGTTTGGTCATTTATTTCTCTTCTTGTTGCTGAAGGCTACTCAGATTCACCTCCTTCTACATTGATGTACAAACGATCTTCTCATCCACGTCTAAGCTGCTTTCAACTTGGTTGCTCGAATCAGTGATCATGTGATTCTTCTTCTTATTATCTTTCTTCTTGTTCTTCGAGTTTAGCTTTAGATGCAACTTCCAACACTTCTCCTCTGTATGGCCATGAATGTTACAGTGGTTCCAGTGGTTTCTAGGATCTTTGCACTGGTGTGTTGTGGCTACCGTATTTTTATCTTTTCCCCCTTTTTTCTTCTTCTTCCCATCCTTAGAAGCGTCTTGTTGCTCTTTTTGCTTTGATCCACTTGATTGTGCTTTTTTCAAGCCTATGTTCTCCAAGTATTGTGCCTATACACAAGCCTCATCCATTGTTTTGGACTTGAACAACATCACTTGCTCACGCAGATGGATTTCATGACACTCGAACTAGGTTGATCTTTTCTGGGTTCTTTCTTCAGCTGGTTATTTGCGTCTTCCCAATCCCCCTTCTGCTTTTCCATCTGCATTTGAACCCCCTTCTTCTCCAAATTACCCTAGCTTATTGCTTAGGGCCACCATGAGGAGGTTGACATTGCGGTTTATATCTGCGACTTATTCTTCGAGCCGGGAAAACCTCACCTCTGCAGGATCATGAGGTTCGTTTACAGATTCATCGCCCATGGTTAGGGTTTTACAATTTCCAACCTCGCCAATCTAGATCCCTACAATCTCCACAAAAATACCCAAAGAAATCGGCTCTAATACCAAATGATTTGTAAACTGTCATGGATATTCCACTGGACAGTTTGTCACAACAAATCTGATAATATTATATTAAAAATATGAGATTCTACACTATTACAGTTTTATTTAATTTCTAGATCTGTAAATTTAATTGTAATTAGTGCATGCATGTAAAAGTAAATCAAGCAAAAAATTAGAGAATGGAAAAATAGCTTACACACACACAATACACAAGATATTCTCTTTGGGAAACCCTTTCGAGAGAAAACCCAGCTCGAAGGTGAGATCGCTTAGCTCTCTTTCTTTGTCTAGAAATATGGCTACAGATACAAAGAAGTAATGTATGTGGCCTGTGCGCTGCTATAATGCACAAATCCTCTCTGTGTACTCTACTTCCTATCTCTCCTGGCTATCTTTTCTCAACTATGGAACAAAATTATCTCAAAAGAATGGAATGTCTCTTCCTCCAAGTGGCCCGGTTATAACACATCCAGATAGCCTACTAGTGGTTAAGTTTGACTACATCAAATCTTAACTAGAGTTACAAAATATACTCTTCTAGAGTATTTTACATCACAAACACATGGCTAGCCCCTTTTCCATGAATAATGGGGGCTAACGCGACATCCTCCCGAACTATAGGTGTGAAAACAGGTTGGTCAACTTCTCAGTGGTATAAATTTTGCATACGGACTCTAATTGATGCGATTCTTGCACTGTCGGAAAGCTCTTTGTGTGTAGAATAACATGAAAAAGTGTCGCACTTGTGTGGCAAAGTTTTACCCCCAAAAAAAGTCGTTAGATGCCTCTAAATTCTCCTGGAAGGTTTTGGACATTGTTTCGCCAAACCGGGTTCCATTGGTAAAAATGGTACCGTGAGTTGATTCCTCCACTTTTTTCCACTCCAAATGCATAGAAATCGATGAAAAACAATATAATGATCCAATTCAGATCACTTCCTTAGGAGAAGCACATACATACACGGGTATGATTCATAATAGTAGCATATACATTCTAACATATGTTTGATTAGGGTTAGTAGTAACAACATTTGGTTTTTGTAATGAATAGTACATGGTAGGGTATACTTATGAATGGTTGTGCATTGATTTGATATGGATTGGTTTGATCTAGCTGCATTTATTGATAAAGTTTCAGTGGTTGATTTGATAATTCAATTGGTTCAATGATTGGTTTCAATTTATTGATAAAAGTGGATCTAGTATGAAATATTATAAAAAGTTGTCCATCCTTTCGATAGAAGACAGTAAACAAAGTCAGGGGGTTGGAGCTCCCTTCCATAGGTATTGGAAAACGAAAAGAAGGTTGTAGCCTTCTGCAGGTGGATGCCTGCGTATTGATTAGACTCTACACCAGTACAATATTGTAAAAAGTTTTCCTTTTAATTAAAAAAGAAGACAAAGATGACAGTAACGGTGGTTTTCTCCCACATTGGGTTTCCACCTAAAACTCTTGGTGGTCATATGTGTTGATGTGATTCTTGTGTGTTGATAATATTTGTTCTTTTTACTTATAATTATTTTTTAATTGATGAATAATGAAATAATGATACACTTACTAAAGTTGAACATATTAGTTATTTGGTTATACGTGGGTTGCCTTAATAATAGTCGCGTACATACGCTAGTTTCCTTTATAATAGTAGCATACAAATATCAAAATAAGAAATTGGAAAATTGAGGTGAGTAAAACACTGATTCACCCCCAACCCCCCTTAGTATTATTCCTAACAAGGCGCCTCCAAACCGCAAAACAAAAGAGAAAGCCAAGATAGGGTGACCTAGGACAACCTATGGAAGTTGCAAGCAAAAAATCCATGAAGAGAAACAAGGACAGAGGAAAGTGGTGTGAGTTCCATAAGAGCCCCATTCACAACACAAGTGAGTGTCAAGCCAAACAGTCACTAGTGGTCGAGATGAAGGCTTCAGAGTCAGATGCATGTTTTGACTTTAAGTCAAAACCTGAAAAGGGGAATGACAAAGGGAAGTAGATTATTGATGCGGAGCCCAACGCCACTATAAGATCCTAAAGATTGAGCCCGAAGATCCATAGGAAGGGGAGCATCTCTTCCACTCACAGATGTGGGTGAATCAGTCTCTACTGCAATTCATTGTCGACAGTGGGAGTTAAAAGAACCTCATCTCAGCAGTGATCATCAAGTGATTGGGCCTACAGACCACACCACACCTACAACCATACACCATTGGGTGGCTCCACCAAGGACGATATATTTGCATCAGCTAGCAGTGTCGTCTTCCCTACAACATCAAACCCTTCACAGATGAGGTATTGTGTGACATTGTTCCTCTTGAAGTTTGTGATGTATTATTAAGCCAACCATACTTGTGGAAGTGTCATGTTGTGTATGAGTCGAGGCATCACACTATTATTATTACTTTGGGCAATAAGTTATACGGGATATCGGAGGTAGCCCCGCCTACTGCCATCTATTTGATCTTTGTGAAGCAATGCAATAATATCATATCCCACACTGGGATTTTTTTTTTTTTTTTTGCTTTCAAAATAAGGGAAAGATCATGGCCACACCCATTGCTCCCAGGAAAGGTTCCTCCATGTAGCAGAAGCAGGTGGATAAGGTCGTGGAAGAATACAAGGACATCTTCTCCTCACCCACAGGGGTACCCCTGCATTATTAGGTCATGCATTCAATTAATCTGACTCTCGGAGCACCTCTACCCAATGGGCCAATATATTGCTACTCCATTTTGGAAAATGAACAGATAAAGTGGCAGATCTCGAAATTGTTGCAAAAAGGGCACATTCAACCAAGTTCCTCATATTTTGGGAGCCCGATTGTACTTGTACAAAAGAAGGATAGGACCTGAAGGCTCTACATTGATTATCAGACACTAAACAAAATTATTGTCAAGAACATGTATCCAATCCCACAGATTGATGACCTTCTGGACCAGCTTAAGGGGGTCAATTATTTTAGCAAGATCGATTTGAAGTCTGGTTATCACCAGGTTCTAATAGATCCCACAAATGTATGGAAGACCGCCTTCAAATCCAAGGAAGGCCTTTCTGAATGGTTCATAAAGCCTTTCGAGTTGACAAATGCCCCTGCAACGTTTATGAGGTTGATGGATGACATCTTGTTTCCCTTCACTAACTTGTTTATGGTTGTTTATCTGGATGATATCCTCATCCTCAGCGAGAGTTGGGAGGATCACTTACAACACATTTGGCATGTCCTTCAAACCTTGTGGCAGCATAAACTGTGTGCCAACTTGGAGAAACGCACCTTTGGAATGAGTCGGGCCCAATATCTAAGTTACATCATAGATGAGAAATGTGTGCATGTGGATTCAATTAAGATCCAAGTCATTCGAGATTGGCCAACCCTGACCACTCTAACAGAGGTTCACATATTTTTGGGCCTTGCCAATTTTTATTGGAGTTTTGTGTTGGGATTCTCCCATATCACTTGGCCTTTGAGTCAGATTACCAAGGGAAGAGAAAAAACAAATATTTATTGTTGTAAGTCCCAACATAAGGCGTTCGTTGAGCTGAAGCATCGCCTTTGCTCTGCACCTATAGTCACATTTGCAGGCCTGCGACATTCATTTGAAATTGAGACAGATGCCTCCGACTATGTTATTGGTGTAGTCCTGACCCAACATGGGCATCTAGTGCCCTATCATAGTGAGATACTTTCTGATACAATTCGACAGTACCCCACCTATGATAAATAGATGTATTCTATTGTGCAGACTTGCTGGCAATGGTAACATCACATTCTGGGGAAGGAGACAACCATCCACACAGATCATCGATCTCTTCAGTTTATACAGACACAAGGGAAGTTTCAGAATGATCACCATCAAAAGTGGTGACTACATATCTGCAAAAATTTCACTTGAACATTAAATACAAAAAGAGCAGCACTAGTCATGTTATAGATTGTCTTTGTCTGCCCTCATTTGTAGCACTCTATTGTTCTCAACTCTTGTGGCCATGAGACCTCTAGATGGTCACAATTGTACAAAAATGATCCATATTTTCCCACCACATACCAAATTCTACTGGATGGTGAGAAAGTTCCAAATTTCCACCTCTAGGACTCATTACTATGCTACCCGGGCCACCTGTGTTCCTTCAAGCAAATGTGACAAGTTGATTTGGGAGGCGCACTATAGTCAGGTCGTAGGACACTTTGGTGTGGAGAAAATTGTGAGCATACTACAAAAGTATTTTTGTTGGCCCAAACTCTAACAGGATGTTGGAAAATATATCAAATCATGCATTGCATGTGTCATCGCCAAACCAACCATCAAGAAGCAATGCATGTACACTTCTCTTCCTGCTCCTATCCAACGCTGGGAATCCATCTCCATGGACTATATGTCTGGTCTCCCTTCTAACAAGCATGGTAATAACTGTGTATTTGTGGTTGTGGAAAATTTTTTATGATGGCTATATTGGCGGCCTACAAGAAGAGTATCGTAGTAGAAGACACTACCAAACTCTTCTTTGAATGAGTGTGTCTAAATTTTGGGATCCCACTGACCATTATATTAGACCAGGATATCAGGTTCCAGAGCACATTATGGTTGAGCCTCTGGACACTATTAGATACCAAGCTCACAAAGTATATTGCATTCCATCCCCAAACTGATGGTCAGACAGAGTTCGTCAATAGAATGATAGTGCACATACTCCACATGTACAACTCCAAGCATCCATGAACCTGGGATGAGATCCTTCCCTATGTGCAACACAGTTATAACAGAGATCTCCATAGCTCGACTTGTCACAGTCCCTTTCAAGTGGTCTGGGATTTCAACCATTATGTCTTATTGATGTTGCCATGCCTTGTACGACTACACAGACAAAATCCACACATGTATAGTTTGAGGCTGATAAAGCAACCAGGTTTATTGAACGCATCCAACACATCCACCAGTAAGTTCACAAAATCTTGAAGAATTCTGATTCTAAGTACAAGAAGCAACATGATCAGCGTCAGATGCCACATAAGTTTCACATAGAAAACAAAGTTTGGTTGCATTTGCAAAAAGAACCCCTTGCTAGAGCCCATCGAAAGATCCGACCACTCCAATATAGGCCTTACACCATCACCAAGGTTGTGGGTGACAATGATTTCAAGCTTAGCATTCCCCCATTCCTTGGTCTGTACTCAATGTTTAATGTGGACCACCTTCCGACATACTTTCCACCATTGTTGGACACATCAGACAATGCAGAACAACTAACACCAACAAATCTCAACCCATACTACATGGAACAGACCACAACTAGTCAGATTATGGACACATATTAAGATCACTCACCAAAAAAAGATCCAACTATATCGGGTTGTCAAAGCTAGCCAACCCTAGCACTAAGGCAAGTGGCTCACTAGGGACCAAGTTCAGTAGAAGTTACCCCATATCATGGAGGCACTCAATGCAATGAAGACCTGAGGATATTGATCCATATTTATGCAGGAACGAAATAAAAATACATATTTAAACATAAACACAGAGCTAGAGTGAAAACTGAAATTCACTTCATTAATAAAACACTGAAAATTGTTTACATGCGAAATGGAAATAAATTAACTCAGGTAATGTTAATTTATCTCTGAGAAGAGATGTGGTGGCTACATGCCTCTAAAATATGTTACAATGAGGCTTGTAAGCCTTTTTATCATTAAGAAACAATGGGAAACCCTAAACATTCAAAAACCTAACCCTCAGTGATAAAGCGCCAAAAGCTTATGGGCCCTATTGGGGTTAGCTGAAACGTCAAATTCTTGGGGTTGTAACTTACGCATACTATCTTTGTTTGGTTATCATAATACCTTGTTTCAAATATCTCCAAGAGGAGGCTAAAAAAGACTAGTAAATCAATTTTACACTTTTCCATTCTCTTCATTTTCCCCAAAAAAACATCTTTTAGGCCCTCAAAAGGGCTCTAGAAGTTTAGGACCTGGAAAACTGCAAAAAATAGTAAGTTGTGCTACAATTAAGTGAACTGAAAGAAACAATGGTGGGGGTCCCAATGGAATAGGTGAGTGGCCACCTATATCCACCTAGACCGCATCATGTTTCTCCTTTACATACATTTGATTCATCATAGATTTTATATTAAAAGAAGATTAATGAACAATGGTCTATGTGACCAACTTTCAAGCGCAATTTATTTCCCACCAAAATTATATTTATAAACAATGATAAGGCTCAGTTCAGTCACTACATGGAGATTATTATGCCAAGATACCTACATACATGTAGCTTGCTTATTTCCACACAGTGTCAATACACTTATGCTCATATGTATGTTCGAGCCTATAACATACACACAATACTACTGAATATGAAAATTAAGCCCTAGAGTAACGACTAGATATTATAATTGTTGTAATGAACTCAAGCCTATTAGTTACATATATGCTTGTAGGTTAACCACAAATCTTTTAATGTGAGATAGGCCTAGATTTACACCCACGTGGGTTAATTTCTCCTATTAAACCCTGTAATCTCATGCACATGCATTTATTGAACATAGTAACTATATGTGTGTGTGTGTACAGAGGAATCTCAGTACTCATTTGAATACCAAGTAGTGTGGTTTGGCATCATATTTCCCTTCAAGAATATATTTAATAAGACGTGAAACAATTGTGAGATCACCCATACAGGCTTTATTGTTAGCATAACACATGCTCCTACATCCTTACCATGGTAATTTGATTTCAACATGGTAATTGAGCCTCCTCTCGGGCTCGACTTATTGGTGTCACTAACATATTATAGAGATTATAAATTGTCTCTATCCATATGATAATTGCACCTCACATAACCGAAAAATAACATCTACCAAGAGTATTGAAGACCCAGAGTCTATTATCACTACATTACCAAACAACATATAGTATAGAGTACTTATCCTTGAGTAACAAATTTCATCGAGTGCATGGCATAAATGCAAATATCATGCCTAATCCAAGGCATGAAATCAAATTATTAGGACTTACGAGCAATCTCAGCCACAATACAAAAACACATGAATTATTTATGCTCAAACATTGCATAAACCCATTAACCTGGGTATGATTTGCTGAAAACTTGGGGAGGTAACCATGTGAAGTTGTCAGGTCAATAAGGCCATAAAAGAGGAGATCTCCAATATTCCCACTTAGAGTGTGAACAATGCTAACAAAGCTTACAATAATTAAAACGTCATGTTACTATGATCATGGAGGAATTTCCATGCAGGTTACTATTGAAAGATAGTAATTATATACACTATTAGGATACGATTTCACATCATAGTTGTTAGCAAATTCTCAAGCAAGGATTTACCACATTGATCCAGCACCTTCAAAGCGGTATCAACAACATACCCATCACATATATAAGCATCAAGATCATGGATCATGTCTCATACATCAATAGTATCATTTAAAATAAAAATAAAAATAAAACATATATTCATTGGAAAACTGAGTCTGGGACGATGACTCTCCACCCAACCATAGACAGTTGTAGTGAATTCTCACTTGAAGTTGTCGACCTCGAACCAGATTTCAGAGATTGAGTAGCCTTCTGCTCAAGGATTTAAACACAACTACTAGTTGAACCAGAGGCTCTAAATACTTTTCCACCTCCACCCACCAATTAAATTGCAATCCTTAGGTGCATAGGGAGTATAGAGACATAATGTCTCCACCCCTCAAGGTTGCATCATTGTGGTTCCACCCAACTTAGGGACTCCATAACCCATAATAAAACCAAACATTCAACAAGGAGCTTTCAGAAATACTCTAGGAATTTCTAGGAAAAAATTCTCCACCACAACCCTCACGGATTTATGAGAAACGCCATCTCCACCCTCTGGTCACTAGGGAATAGAGAGAGAATAAATCCTCACTTGGAAGTGGTTTCTTCTAGTCTCCTTTCCAACCAAATAACATTCCTCTGTTCCTTTGCCTGTTCACGCTCTATCTCAAATTTTCAAATGCATTTTATATATTCCAGATATGTTCTTTGTGTTCTTTATTTCTAGATTTCCCTCTACATTCTTTATTTATGGAGTTCCCTTTGTGTTCTTTATTCCAAGAACTTCCTCTTCACTCTTTTCTCCTGCGTTGTCTCAGCAGCTCAATTCCTCTCCTTTATGCTACTATGCAATTCCTCCTCTCATCGCTGCACAATTGATTTTCAATAGTTTGAATCTTCTTCTTTGTGCTTCTCATGTATCTCCCTTCTTCCTTGTGCTCTTAGTTGTTTAACCCTTCGAATGCCTCCTCTAGCAATTTGATTTTCCCTTTTATGTTGTTGTGTTTTCCTCCAAAAACTCAAGTCCTTTTCTCTCTCTTTGCTATTTGAATTCAAATAGGGACCTTTATCACCATCGTCTTGCCAACTGATAAGGAGGGTGCCAATTGTTCAATTGTTCCCAAGTTTATTTTATTATTGGTTGGCTTGTTGCAGTGGGTGACCAACACACCTCGCCAGTTGTCACCCTACCCACTTCCCTTTAATTTCTTGTCATGTTGTTCAATTCCTTAAATTCCGAAAATTCTAGACCATTAAAAATGCACCAGCCAGCCTTTAATGGCTTTCATAAGCAGTGCATATTTCCTCCAACAAGCAACTTAACCCATCCCATGCAAGTAACCTCCCCAGTCCCTAGACTCAACCCCAATTTATCAATTATTTACATAAAATATTAGAATGCATTTTCACAAATAGATGATTGGGGTTGTCACAGGTAAATAGACATCAATCCATGACAAACACCAAAAAACTTTTGAGCATTTGATATTGATAAGTCACAGTATCGACCCATAGTATTGTAACAAAATCTATTTAAGATTAAGAATCTCAATGGTAATTTTAGTAATGTGAAATGTATCATGAAATGCTTCTATGAATTGATTTCTTTGGCTTACCCACCATTTAATTTATATGGTTGTGTTAGTATATAAATAAAACATATATACATTTAGAACCATGGAAATTCTTAACTAATAAATAGGCTTTGTTTCAATACCACCTGCCCAAAAAACCATGACTCATTTTATATGACACTTGTCCATATAACATTTTTTTCAATTAATCAATTTAATTAAAAAAGCATAATCATTTTTCAAATAAATCTCATCCTTTGATCTGTGACTACTAGTAAGATTGTCCTATAGATGTGTCTATTTTGGAATAGAACTTTTACAATTGAAGTAATTGTTTTGTTGATTATCATAGATTGATGTCTATCCAAGGTTATCTATCATTTAATTTATATAGTTGCACTAATTATTAATAACTAAACTAAAATTTTGGGAGTCATATTCCAAAATAAACACATCTATTCACTTAATATATATATATATAAAAACATGAGTTATGGCTTTTTGCCATGCAATATTAATAAGTCATTATATTGGGCTATGGTATTGTAACAACATCTATTTATAAATTAATAATCTGAATCTATATGGTTAAAAACAGAATACATGGTTTTTTTAAATATATATATGTTTCACTTTTATACATATATAAATTATAAGAAGATGCATAGAATTTGCATCATTAGAATTTAATTTGCAAAGCTAGAATGCTCTCTTCCACCTAATCTCAAGAATATGGTAATATCAACTTTGGTTGTGCTTAAAAAAACATTTCCAACATTGGATCCCAAAACATGGAATTTGACTGTTAATATGATTGAAGGTGGTGCAGAAGAGGTGGACAAGGTTGTAAAGGCTACACGAAAATCCTGGCCATGGCCAAAAATGACCGCTTATGTAATTTCCTTTTTGCTACTTCAAAGAATGTCATACTTCATGTTTTCATCCTGTCGATGTGAATGTAAATGAACACTAGGATGAAGAGAGATGGAAAGACATTTTATGTAAGAGACCAAGTGGAATTTCTTTATATTCAACAATATGGGCTTCTCTCGAATTTTAACACATTCCATTACAATTTAACACATGCAGACTTATCGAAGCATAGCTGAGTGAATTTCTGATATTGAAATTTGTGTCTTAAAGATGTCAAGACAACATTTTCTGAAATAAAGATTATATTAATAAGCCATACATTTCCATGACAGATAAAAACAAGGAGAAAAACTATGAAATGTAAAAAATATTTTGATAGTATTGAAGAGAACAGAGCATTGAATTAATGATCAAGTTTCATACATCCTTAGGGAAATTTTTAGCAAGTTGTTTGTATTTAAAAGCACGCTGATATATTCAAGCTTATTATGTGATACCGAGGAAATGTAATAGGACTTTTTCCAAATAATATTTCCCTTCATTTTCAAAGATTTGAAAGAATTACAGTTTAGGATGACTAACACATGTTAATTATTGCATTTATATCTAACAAGACATATGTCATTCTAAACTTCCCAACATACAATAAATTACATTGGGCAAGTCAAAATCCATAGTGTTAAAATATAGCTAATATTAGTCTTTATAATCATGAAGTCATGAATTGATGTAATTAGTCTTTATAATCATGAAGTCATGAATTGATGTAATTATTGTACTTGTCACAAAAATATTGTAAAAAGAAAAAATTATACATGTGTTTCTTGCCTATGTTTCGAAATTGTGAAATAAGGAACATATTTTGTTTGAGTGGTTGGCTTGGTCTCTTGGTGGATGGTCTAGTGTCTCTCTCTTTGCATTGTGATCTTCTTGTTAAAATTCATTGTGATCTTGTTAAAATTTATTTTGATGATGAAAAGAAATAATAATGATGATAAAGTGATAATATATCTCAAGTAAATGTCTATGATAAAAAAAGATCATGTGATAAACGGATGTGATAAACGGACCCTAATAGATGTTGTAGACTTCTCAACATGGTATCAGAGGTTGGTTCAAGAAAAAGATCATAAAGGGCTTCAAAACCTTAAAGAGAGAATTCTGATCTTTAGGACCGAGCTCCTAGAATGCAGTGACACAAATTCTGGGCACATATAAAAGCCCTAGTCTATGTGTAAAGGCCACGGGTCAAAGGAGGAAAGAGCGAAGGTCTTGAAGAGCGTATAGTCCTAGAGGAGATCAAGTTGTAGAGATCGAACCTCTGGGCATAACAGGTAAGAAATCTCTATTTAAAGAAGTCTGAAATCTCTGGGCATAACAGGTAAGAAATCTCTATTTAAAGAAGTCTGAAATCTCTGTGCTACCACTAAGGTCTGAATTTCTTAGCATCAATTCCTTATTGGAGTTATTGTAACCATCAAGAAGGAACTGAGATATCTTTTGAATAGTTTTGAGCATAAATATTTAGTTGAAGAGAGAGGCAAGCCTCCTTAAGTTCTTCGCGTAATACCTAAAAGGAGCTGAGTCTCCTACATTGAGATTTTGTGCATAAATAAATTTTGGAAGGCTTGTTTTAAAAATTCTATTCCTTGAGAAAGAGGAGCCGAGACTCCTGATGTGAAAGGTTATATCAATCATTTTTGGATGGTGTTGATCTGAACTGATTGAAAATCCAAGCCTCCTACCCAGGCATAAAGGTATAATCTCAGTCATCTTATTTTATGCATTGATAATCCAAGTGCTTGGAAGATCTAGAGGAAGAATCAAATTCCGAGCATAGAACAAGTGTGAAAGGCGTCAGTCATAGTCACATTCATATTCAAGAAGAACGAAATCTATATTGTTGCAATCTTCTTTCTCTACGGATGTTCATCCTTCTCGCAGTGATAATAGAAGACAAATTTGTGACAGAAATAAATACACTAGAGCATATATACCCGATTTAAAGTTCGAACAATCACTAGGAAAGTTGACCTCTTCTTGATTTGTGCAGGGGAGGATGTGAAATTCCGATACAAAA
Source organism: Pinus taeda (assembly GCA_000404065.3). Classification (NCBI taxonomy): domain Eukaryota; kingdom Viridiplantae; phylum Streptophyta; class Pinopsida; order Pinales; family Pinaceae; genus Pinus; species Pinus taeda. The sequence continues at coordinate 326,591 of APFE030920114.1, read as the reverse complement.
GAATTTAAACAGAAATTGTAAATTTAAAAACTTATTGCATTAAAACACATTCATTACATCCAATGGGATATACAACTTTTTTTTGTTTCAAACAAGCAGCTGGGATGTTAACTTGCCCGGAAAAAATGATTTCTGCATAACAATTATATGCATGTTATATGCTCTACATTTTCACAGGAAATACGTGGCGGGTATTTACTGACTTTTATCCTCCTCCCCATTATTCCGTCTGCGAGTGATAACATTGCTGGGCTTTTTTGTTTTCTTTTTCTCTCCAGATTTCTTCCTTTTATTGCATATTTGTTCCTCTAGCTGTGTAATTCTCAGGCTCAGGTTATTAATCAACTGATTCTGCAATTCAGTTTTATTGAACAGATCACCCACCATCTTCTTCAGTCTCTCATTCTCATCTCGCACTTTCACAATGTCTTCTTCAACATTAGTATTTTCCCCCGCTCCTGTAACTATTACCTCCCGAGTCTCTTCAAAGTCCATGACTTCACCCTCTCCATGCTGTTCAAGAACTTCATTTGTCTCCGCTTGTGACTTTGACAGATCCAAATCATTTGTCTCCGCTTGTGACTTTGACAGATCCAAATGATTCAACCCCCTGCATCTCTGTACTTCACAATCTGCACTGTTTGCACATTTGTTTTCTACAATTGAATATCCAAGAACCTCTTCATTTGTGAAGGGGACGCTTTGAGATTCCGAAGCTCTCAACTCCTCCCGACTCTGCCCTTCAGAACTTAAAGTGCCATACGTAGCTTTCTCTTCATCAATTGGATCTCTCTTTGCATCATCATCATATGATTTCAGTTCCTGAACCTGAACCTTGTTTTCATTCGATGCAACTACTTCTGATGCCTCTTCGCCACTCCCCATGACAATGGAAATATCCTCAGTATGGTTAGGGGGCTCAATTTGCATAGTCTGTATTTCACTTTTAACAGGAAGAACGGATCCCTCTTCTTGCACCTCTGAATCATCCCCAACTTCCTCATCCTGAACCGTGTTTTCCTTTGATGCAATTATCTCTGATGACACTTCCCCACTACTACTGCCTGTGACCATGGAAATACCCTCAGTATGATTTGGGGCCTCAATTTGCATATTATGTATTTCAATTCTATCAGAAATAACGGATCCCTCTTCTTGCACATCTGAATCATGCGCAGAGGCCACGGCTAGGTTGACACCATCTGGCAAACCTTCATCTTTTATACCTTCTTCACTGGGACCCCGCTCAAGCAACTCTTCATCTCCAATTTCCTCTTCAGTGGGACTTCTATCCAAGGACTGCAAATCTCCATCCTCTTCTCGGGAGGTGACCAGTCCATCACCATGCGTACCCTCCGCATCTTCTACACCCGGCGAACCTCCCACTCCGATCGATTTGCCAGCTAATATGACATCTACCATTTCTTGCAGATTAACAAGCTCACGAATTACCGCTTTCCTTGATTCCCTCACAAATGAATTCACACCCTGCAAATCAAAATGCGTATTGATGTTAAGATCGCTCAACGCTGTTGAACTCCTAGCATTCAAAAGATTGAAAGAGTATAAGCAACAAAGAACTGATATAGAAACAAAATATGGCTTATAAGAAAATTTAAAGAAGGTTTTGAACCATAATTCAAAAAGGGTTTTAACACAAACAGAAATCCACACTGGGTTTCCAGCCAAACATAAAAGCGAGTAGAGTTTTGGTCGAAACCAAAAGGTAAACTTTTCTGCCAATGATTTAAACAACCTTTTCTACGGTCAAGAGGGTCTATTAACATATTGGGCCAGAACAAAAAATCAAAGAGGATTTTAGAACAGGCCCAGATTTTGGGTCGCAGTTCAAAAGGTTTTCTACAAAGTTAAAACAGATTTTGGATTCAAAATTATTTTAATCCAACATAGGACATTCAAATGCATACCTGAATTGCGTCAAGTTTTAGCAGCAGTGACATTATGCCCTCGGTGATCTTCAGGCGTTCCTTCTCATTCTGAAGGATCGACTCCACCACTTGACTATCAGCAAGACGCCGTCGTATATCTTCGGCCTTTGCCTTCACATCACGTATAACCCTTAATTGCTTTAAAGGTGCACCCTTCCTCGCGGAAAACCCTCTGAAAGACGACTGAATTTTCTTGGCTGCAGAAGTCTCGTCCAATAGAGGAACCGCGGCCTTCTTAATCCCTGAAGACGAGACGGGAGTCTCGGGATCGACGGATACCGAAACAACCTTCTTGGGATTAGGTTCTGAATGACCATTCCCTTTGGTCCCCGAACTCGGACTTGGCGAGGGATGATGAGAAGGACCATAGACAGGAACTGTGAATGTCCTGGGCTTAACCTTTGGAGCTCCCCAGTAGTCATATTCGGGTTTTGTTGGAGTCACATTGGATGCAGCGTATGGATGAGAACTGTAAGGATTGCGCTGTGGCCTTCTCTGCGGGAATCGATCCCAGAACCCACTGAAAAACGGATCTGCCATGACTTTCTAGCGATTAAGTGATAGAACAAACAGCCTTTTAAGACAAGACAACTTCTTAAATCGAACAAAAGCCTGAAAACTTTTTTGTTACCTTGAGGTCTCTGCAGAGTAAAGCTTTATAGAGAATGAGTTCAATTCTGGAACTTTCTGGAGGTTCGAGATTTACAGAGAATGAGTTCGATTCTGGAACTTTCTGGAGGCTCAAGCTTTATAGAGAATGAGTTCGATTCTGGAACTTTCGGGAGGCTCAGTTCAAAGATCATCGAACGCGACGATCCACGTCACAATCTACCGAGGTGACGTGACGCCTCGACGTCGGCAGTGGCATAAAAATTTCACGGATAAAATATTTTTTCAAAATGTCATTTATACCGGAAGATTCTATTATGTTATCGATGTGAGATGCGTTGGAAAGGGAGCTTATATGTATTTATGTATTTGGAGCGGCAACCTATTAGGTGTAGATTAATTGGTATGTGGGGTTTATTTTTTATTAGATTTAAATTTTAGGGGAGTAGTGTTTAAAATTGATCATGTTATAATTTATCAAGGTTTTTAGCACGTTTTTTTTAGCACGTTAAAGAAGTGATAAGGAAAAATTATACGGCAAAAAATTTAAGTTTTTATTTTTTATTTTTTTAAAAAATTAGATAATATTATAAAATTCTTTAAGAAGGTTTGTTGTTCGAACGAATATTTTCAGAAAATTATGGAAGGTCAGATATCTATTATCTTTGGAGGCTATACTGAGGAGGCAAGAGGTTGTTGCAACCATGAAGGTTGTTGCAACCATGAAGGTTGTTGCAACTTGCAATGCCAATTTGTTAGTAGCGATAATGGCGAGCCACCACATTGATATTCCAAATTCTTACTTGTTTTTTCATCCCATGTAGATTCTACCTAGAGATTCAGAACTGAGAGACTTATGAATGACATTGTGAATGGATTGTAAATTGTAATTTGCAAGCCCTAGTGAACAACGTGAACATAATATCTCATAGCAGGCACAGTGGATTTCTTTAACTCCCTTTTTGAAATATGTGCTAGAGTAGGCTCTGAAGAGTTGAAAAAGGGTTTTATCTGTGAGTTGAATCAGATTACATTGATTTTAACAAGTTTTGTTACCAAATTTGATTATTTGGAAGCATTTTTGCATGTGGGCATAGGGACTAGGGCAATGGTATTCCTCTGTAGCACGAATCTGGTCAACAATGGTATTCCTCTGTAGCACGGATCTGGTCAGAATTCCAAGTTCCAACAATCACATATTCACAGGTATTTCTCAGCAATCTAAGTCTCCCCATAAGACATTGTTGCTTAAAAAGGCTCTGATTTATATAAAGTGCTAGTTGTTCTTGTTACCTGCAGGGGAATCAATGTTCTTAGCTTTGGTGTTTACCAGTAATAAAGAAGCTTTTTAATATTCCAGTTTCTCACATAAAGCACCACGAGTAATGTTGTCCGAGTCATACCCCTAGATAAATTAGTTCGCAATTTTCCACACTTTTCTTTATCTCTATACCCCCTCAAACTTAACCACCAAAATATGCACTGAAATGAAAAAATCCTTTTTAAATGAAAAACACCAACAAGATCATCCTGATTGAATCCTTAGTGTTGCTTTGTCTCCAAGGCATCATAGTTGGAGAGTTGGTGCCAATGACTGGTCTAGGTTAGCAAACCAATTGAAGTCCAGTCTCTTTGAATGGTCCTCTATAAAGCCAACAATATGGGCAAGTCAAGTTTTTTTAGCGCATGTTGAACTTGTTGACAAAGATCTTCCCATCATTGTTACCATCGAAGGGGTCGGAGATTCTCCTCAGCCTCACATTATTCATGCTATGGTTCAATAGCCTAAATATTCTCCTCCACCTGAATAATGTTGCCAATCATTACAGATCTAAAAATTGCAAGGCATCCCTCAATGGAAATGGTGATCCTATCATCATTTCCATGAATCTATCACAACAGGGACACCAGATCTCATTTCTAAAGACTAGATCTCATTGTCTCCCCTCATTGGCATTGCAGTAGGTCCTTCATCACCTTCCATATGTTAGAAAAAACTCTTGAACAAGATATGCCTCTCCTTGGGCTTCTTCAAGGACATTAACTGGACAGATAGACCTCCAACTTCCAAGTGACTCTTGAAGCTATCGATATCAGTCCACATCATCGCCTTAGTCCACATTGAACTTTGGGCATCCAACCTGCAAAATAAGAGGAACAATATAAAATTCATGACGGAGTAAAATGCAATGTAATCATCCAAATACGGATCCTAAAAATTGAATTTGGAAAATTTTACATGAATTAAATCCTTAGTCAGGATCTAGTTGATGGTCTTGCATTATTCTCTATTAAGCCTTCCAAATATTTTGCAATCAGGATCCTCGCTTCTTCATAATATAAATAACAAATCCACTCATCACTGAAAACATAAATGGCACGAAGAACTGGATGAGAGCTCCAAAGAGGACATCGACGAGATGGGGAAATTGTAAACAACTACATTTCAAATTCGACATCAACTTTTCATGCCATTCGAGGATTCTCCTATACTAAAAATAACTAAATCACACTTCCTTCAAGAAATTTACTCTAATTCAGTTGGATCGTCTCCCTCCTTTCAGATATTCATTAGATGCACCTGGTTACCTTTTACCTAATAGACATGAGCTAAATAAGATCATCAGGGAGGACATCTACAGGTTTTCATCTAGGCCACCTGGGTCAATCCTCAAGGAGGGTTGCGCCCAAAGACGACCTTCTACGCTGAGCACTTCTTGGAGTTGAGAGACCGGCTCATTGTTCGACCCCAGTATATGTTTCACCACTGGATGCATGCTCTTTGCATTCCTCTAGGCCAGTTCAGAGTAGGTTCTCATAGAGTTTGGGTAGAGATAGACCACCAAGTGGATAGCCTAAATAGACTCTTGCCAGGTATGTCATTTACAAGAAGTGGAGACCAAGGTGCACTTCATCCTTGGATGCACTGTCTACTACGAGATTAGAGGAGGCTTTCATTGCTTGTTCAGAGATTCTTGGAGCCTCGCTGACTTTTTCAGGTACCTCGATTAGAGATGTTTGGCCCTATATATGCAGGAGGCTCTTAGGTTTCGAGCACATATTTTTCAGCCTCCCATCAGATCAGACCCCACACAGAGGATCACGACATTTTTCAGGGTACTACCTTCAGACAGGGGCACCAAGAGATCGATTGATACTGGTACGTATCTAGACTCCAGATCAGTGAGGATCTGTGGGACCTCGCCCCTGCCACATGAGATCTCAACAGCAGTTCCATCTCAGATCCGTTCATGGGAGACAGACTAGGTCCTCCAACATTCAACAACATGTGAACCCCCCCAAGATACAATTTAGTGGACAGTCCGCAGTTGCCATCGAATCTTCATCAGGCCAACAGACTTTGTTGAGTTTCTTCAGTGTTATTCATTCAGCCTTAGATGTTAAGGGATATGGGTTTGATCCTCAGACCTATTAGCTCCTGGATCTTCTACGCTAGGGCCAGATGTTGATTTACTTCATGCATTGTATCTTTGATTTACTTCATGCATCAGGGAAAATTTTAAGAACCCCCCCTAAATTTATAAGTATAATAAATGGGCGAATCTCCATGGTATATAGGAAAAATGGAAGGCGATTTTATCAATAATATAACATGTATATATAATATTTTGGCGAATCTCTCACCAGGCATGGCGAATATTTTGCTCAATTATAAAATCTTGTAACCTTGGTATTACCATGGGTTATTATAAACCTGGAGGTTAAAAATTACTATTAGTAATTTATAAAATTTAATAAAATTAATAGTTGATTTTTATTTTATTTTTTATTTTAACGAAGTTAAAATGTTTAACATACATTAAATTACAACATCAAGCCCTGAGAGGGATCAAATATTTTTTCACTCTATGCTAGTTTGCATATTACGATATTTGATACCTCTCGACGGTTAGTAGATCCAGAGTAAAGATGGATCTATGTTGGTTTAATTCCCCCATTTAAATAGGCTACATTCTAGGTGAATACCATGGGTCAATACCATGAGCCATTTTGGTGAATACCATGGGTCAATACCATGTGCCATTTTTATTTTTATTAATACTAATATTATGGTTAATAATGTTTTTTGCATGGTATTAATAACAATCTAGTCCATGGTATTTGTCCCATAGTATTTTGCCCATAGGTTTCACCTAAAAAATGTTTTATTTGTTTACCATACCTCTCGTTTATTTATATTTTTATTAATTTACCATACCTCTTTTACAAATATGGTATTTTCCCCATAGGATTCACTTAAATAAAACCTCTTTCTTGAGCCTTCATAAATAGAACGAGGGTTATGGACTAAATATAAAAAGAGGTTTTATTTATTTACCATACGTCTAGGCTATTTATATTTATATTTATTTACCATACCTTTTGAGTAAATATAAAAAGACATTTTATTTATTTACCATACCTCCACTTTACTTATATTTTTATTTGTTTACACCCTTGAATGTATAATGTATATAAGGTGACTTATGGAGTAAATATAAAAAATGTTTTATTTATTTACCATACTTCTCATTTATT
>APFE030920114.1:303431-319180 GCA_000404065.3 Pinus taeda | reverse complement strand
CACTTAAATAAAACCTATTCTTGAAAATGGGCGAATGGAAGGTTGTAACTCCTAATTTCAAGGGCTAAATTTACCTTTTTTACCCTCTCCCTTAAAGTAAGGTGGGCTATTTGAGGTGATTTGTAAAAATGTACTATGATACAAAATATTCGCCCACTAAAAATTTAAAACCCCTTAATTTCGCCAAAGGGTGAACATTCGCCCCTAAAAGTTTCTATGATTTTGGGCCTCTCTTCTATTCTCTCTCTCTTTCTCACTCTTGGAAACTTGGAGTTTTCTTGGAGCACTTTGACATTGGAGAAAGAAAGGTAGAGAAGGAAAGAGGAAGCAAAGATCAAACAGGGAAAGGAAAGATCAAGCAGCTACAATAGGATTCATTGTAGGTATCTAGTTTTATGTGTATTTTCCTTTCTAGATTTGGTATGCATGGTATTGCATGTGGTTATTTCCTATCATGGCATGGGTTTTGCCATGTGTGATAGTGTTCTTCAGCCTAGCCTTGCCATTTCTTGATAGCCTTGATGAGATGGGTTTCATACTTCGGTTGATGTGGGATGGTCAAATGGATTCAAAGTCGAGTGGGGTGGATCTCCAAAATGAAAAACACATGGCCTAGTGGTCCCTGAACCAAACTATGGATCACAGTAAATCCACTAGCCTAGTAGCCCCTGAGACAGATTGTGGGTTGTTGTAAAGCCATGATTGTGTGCCTCGGTGGGCCTAGGAATCCTTGTCAGTGAATGACAGGATATACGATAAAGCCAAGAGGTGGATTTCTCTCTGTTGGGCCTAGTAGTTCGAGGATGGGATGTACGGTAAAGCCTGGAGAGTGTCTCAGTGTAGGGCCTAGTGATCGATGGATCAGACTGTGGATTATAGTAAAGCCCAAGAGGCTAGGAGGCACTCAAATTATTCATGGTGTAGGTGGAGAAATTTGGTGGCATCCATGCTTGTTGGTGTCTTTTGTGTGTTCTATGAGTCCCACATTCATGCTTGGAATATGACACGGGGGGGGGGGGGCGGAATGGCTGAAGAGAGACTTGTCTCAACCAATCTATGGTTGGGTGGAACGTGGTATTCCCATATCTGGTTTGTTTATTGCATTCATTAATGAGACATTCATTACCTTGGTTTTCATGTGTAAATGTACTGATGTATATGTGGATTTTATGGCTAATATGTTTTTGATATTTCTGTCCCTATTATGCTGGTTATATGTATGTTCTATGACAACAAATGTATGGCTCTCAACATGTTTTTACTTGTAAATTAATGGATAATGTATCTATGGTCTAATAGATGGTAATTCATAAAATGACATGAGGGAAAAATGGTTCTTAGAGATCCTCAGGTGACTATGAGATCCCTATGCTTAGATATGTTATTTACACCTGTAGGTTGTATATTTACTAAGTGTTTGACAAAATGTATGTCATGGTTAGGCTTTGTTAGGTCAATCCCTTGATCAAGTTTATGTTAGAGGCTTTTTCTTGGTGTCATTTAATGTCTTTAAAAGTCTCATCAAGTTATAGGCATTGGTTTGGAGAATAGCCCTGAAAAATTGGCTTAAATATTGCAATCTCTTGCAAAACATTCGCTGAAAAAGATTGCAATCTCTCCCTTGCAAGCATCGTGGGAGCGATAATAGGGTTCTAGTCACATGGATGCCTTATTGTGGGAGTGAATGTGGGTTTAATTCATTGAAATTCTAGGTTAACTCAGGGGTTGGGAACTTGGAGTGGTGTATTAGCTCCTAGGGGTCTTGAAGCACCTGAGGGAGTTCTGTAAGGTCTTGTTTTGTCGAGTATTATCATAGTGGCCTCTCGTCACATGTTTATCCCAACTGGACAGATGCTTGGGTAGATGTGGGAGGAGGGTGTTACAAATGAAATGAAGAAAATATAAACAAATCAAAATTCAACCTCAGGACTAGGTTTGAGCATCCCCAATAGGGACTGACATTCCGTCAAACACTTGGCATCAATGCAGCCTATAGGTCTAGGATATAGACAAAGCATAAATGGATGAAAGGATTTATGAAACATAACTAGGAGGATCACCACCTTCTCCATTGAACAATTATATCATCAATTAGGTCTTACATCCATCAATTTAAGAATTACAAGTAAATACATGAAATAACCATGGCATGAACCAGTCATATAACCATGCTTATAACCAACATAAAAACATATAAATATCAGAGATATGACAACCATTAAATCCACATATAAACTAGTGTAAAAGTAAGAGAACTTAGCTTTTATGAATCATAGGCAAATCAGACCAGGTTTGAGACTTCCACGTACCACCCGACCATAGACATGGATGAACCAAATCTCTCTTTCAGCCAGCCACCCCCCAGCCATATTCCAAGGATGAATGTGGGATCTCATAGAACAACCAATCCGCGAACAACCAAGAGTCAAGAGGTTAAACCACATCCACCGTCATCAAACTGTGATCACACCAAAACTGGTGCTCTGATCACAACCAAACTGAACTTGGAATGCCATTTGTAATCCATCACTATCCTTGAGGAATTTTCCGTCACCTTGTCTCTTAGGCTTTACTGCAATCCAATCGAAGATCACTAGGCCCTAAACTAAGACCAGTATCTCAGGCTTTACTGCAATCCAAAATCAGATCACTAGGACCTAAATTGAGACTTCTCCCTCAGGCTTTATTGTATATCCCGCAAAAACTGGTCAAGGGATTTCTATGCCTTTGGGAATGAAAATTGAGACCACCTCCACCCCAGATTCCGAAATCCATTCGGAAAACCAAAGCTCAAAAACTGAAAATAAACATCCCAACACCATGGCATGTGGAAAAGGGAAAGGCTAGGTTGAAAATCACTGTCATAACCTGACAAAACCATGCCACCGAGAATAAGATAACCATACACCAACATGCAAAGCCATGCATGTCCAAACCAACTAGGAAATCACACATGCAAAAGGCTACCTACAAGTATTTCCGCTGAAGCTACTTGATCCTGATTTCCTACCTTTGATCCTTGATTTCCTTCCTTTCCCTTTACTTTCTTTTCCTTCCTTGTTCCAAAGCTAGAGTGCTCCAAGAAAACTCTAAGTGACCAAGAGTGAGAGAGAGAGAAAGAATAATGAGAGAGCTCCAAAGTTGAACTCACAAAAGGTTACCAACTGATCCTTAAAAGCCTTTTTATTAATGAGCCCTCTATTTTTTTCATTTTCCATTATTTTCCTTCAATTTCCTCGTCACATGCAACCTGTGACCTTTCACCTTACTTTTCTCGTAATTTCCTTTATTTTTCATAAATAAATTTGCCAAAAGTGTCTTTGCCTTAGTCTTTGCCAATTTTCCTTAGCCAAAACACATATCTAGTGATGTCAACTAGGATATCTTTGCCCAACATTCAACTTGGAATAGCTGTCCCTTAACCATGGTCTTATTGTTCCTTTATTAACTCTTATTACATGAAATTTTCACCAGGGCTGTTACATTAAGTCACCAATCTACCTCCTCCTTCTCTATTAGAGACTTCCTAGATGAATCTAACCCCTGATGAAGGGATAATTCTAACTCATAGAATACTCCAAATGAGTTTCCTTCATAAATATTTTTGATTCCCTTTTCCAATTATTTTAATTGAGATTGGTATTTTTCCTTATATGATAAATAACAATTATTATTAGCCACCTTCATTCTGAAAATGTTTGTTGTGAATTGGGACATATAGGTTTGTAATGGAGAGAAGACCAAATGTTCCAAAGTATCTGTCACAATATTTTTGGATTATTCTTCCACAAACCATAATATTATATCTTATAAGGAAAGGGTGATTTTTCCCTTCAACACCATCCTAAAGAGGATCAACAGATGACCTGATAATATGCTTGAAGATACCCAAGACATAGTAATTAAGGTTGAGTTCAACAAATCTACAGAGATCATCAAATGATCACTTCTTGAAATTGATCCTTCATGGGATAACAAATTATGCTAGGTAAGGGAAAGTTCTATTGGCTCTATATCAACTAGACCATTCTTCTCCAAGAAAGTTGAGAAAAAAAATACTCAATTAGTCTTTCCTCGGGCTAGACCCCTGTACTTCCCTTAACAAAAGAGTAAAATTCAGATCACCACCTATGAGAGTGTGGGAATCATTTAATACATTGGACCCCCTAAGGCTTTACCAATTAAAGATACTATTTGAATAGGGATGACAGATATTAAGGAAAAACAACTCAATACCCAACTCTTTAACTTTTAAGCACACTGATATAATGAATTGAGGGACGAAGTTTCTAGGTCCTTGAAAGCAGGGCTTCCTCCTGTAAGAAAATTTATTTAAAGACCCTTTGCATCAAAAGAAGAAAAATACCAACCTTTTAAGTGGCCTTCGCTTGAGAGTCATCTATCATCACCTCCTAAATTATAATGATATATGAGATATGTGACTTAATCAATCTTATGAGGCAAGTTTCTTTTGAGTGGCCCCCACCCCACAACAGTTAAAGGAAAGCACAATCATGAGGGAATTTTGTTTAGGGAATACATTGCTATAGGGGCCCTAGAAATGGTGGATTTATTTCCTTTTTGGATGTTTAGTACCACTTTCTGCTACACCTTCAAGGGGTGGGACTTATGTCCAACATGGTTGGAGTAAATCATATCACTTATGAGGCCCCCTTGTGAGGAGGAGCCTTCTTTCAACCTCATTTGAGGGCATAGGGAACAACACATATTTGGATATGGCTTCTATATGGGAAATATGGATAAAGGGATATGACCATATATTGATGAAGGGCCCTTTATGGAAGATGGCTCAACTTGAGGACCAGGAGGCTTGTTGGTGGTGGATGGGGGGCGTGTGGAAGGGCATGAGTAAGGCTGACTCTTGAATAGGTGGAAGGAACAGGGGTTGTGGGGTGGGGTTTGAAATCATGATCATGGGAAAACCAATAGAGGTGCGAGGCATACTTACTCCAATATCATAAGAAGGAAAATATAAATAGGGGGAGCTAGAGTTAGAAATATTATCATAGAAATCTTGTGGCCGAGATGAAACCTTGCTTATTTCTGAATGATGAATGTGCAATGAGGCCTCCTGAAAAGAATTGGCATTCCCCTATAACTATGCCCTAGAATTTAGCATATGGGTTAATCCATAGACTTCAATTATTTACCCACCCTTTTTTCTTTGCAATAGCCAAGGGAAATATATTTTGGCATTGAGATAGTGTATGGCTAACCTCATGACAAGCATAAAACTTGAATATAAGCCAATAGTAATCTATATTTCATGTCTAAGACTATTAAGCAACACACATAGAATGACAGGAAAATTAAGATAAATTAGTATATCCATTTTATTCATAATGATATGCATTTTTAAAATGTCTAATGACCCTTGGATTTCATATTCCAAGTGGTCTCTTGGACTCCAATCAATTTTAAAATTCCACACCATAACCCTTAGTGGATTAGGTGTCCAACATTCCCCCCGTAATCCGAAGGGGTATTTATGAGTCCAATAAGAGAGATCTAATACGAAAATATGCAAAAAATGCATTGCAAAAATTGACTAATTTTGCTTTCTAAAATGATAATATAAGGTGGGAGAACTATAAATCTCAACCGATGATGGTTTAAGGATGAACCCCAACACTGGAACGCTTAGTGCAGTTCTTGGAATAGTTCCAAATCTGGCAAGAATTTGTTAGTCTTTTTCTAGAGGAAGTGTTCGTAATATTCTAAAAATTGATATCATTGAGGTGAACCTAGAATTCTTAGTACGGTTCCTAAAATAGTTCCAAATCTGGAAAGAAGTTGTTAGTCTTCTGCTAGAGTAAGTGTCCCTAATGTTTTGAAAATGGAGACCATCAACCTGAAAAGAGAGGTCTCAACCTGTGGAAAAAGGGAGAACTTGAAATTGAAAAGGGAGGTCTCAACTTGCGGTGGTTTAAGAAGGAAACCAACCAAAGGCATGTTCATGGGCTTCTCTGGTGTCTCTAGTTACAACTTTGGATATGGGTATGGCTATCTCTAGATTTATGTTTAGGAAACAGGTTCAGGTTATGGATCAGGCTCACTTGATTTATCTTTAAATATTGTAGACTACAATAAATTCCCCCTTGTTAGATACAAGGTGAGAAGATTAAGATATCTCAACTGTAATACTTTTCAATACTCGAGAAAAAATCTTGTGGTATGAGTTAAATATCTTATTGGCTTTTGAAGCCCATTGCCAAGAAGCCATCCAATGTGAATCTTCATTCTTGCATGCTACTTGTTTTTGAAGCATTTGTTTGAATGATGAGTGTACTAACTGTTATCAATCATAATTTCCTCTAGAAGTTATTAGAAGAAAGAAAATGGCTGAGGTAACCACAAACCAACTTTTAGGATTAGGCTCTAGCCAACCTAAGTCCAGAGGGGGATCTCTCTATATGATTTAGCTTTGTTTTGCTAGGATTTTAGGCTAGTTCTTACGGTTCAGGGGGTTTTGATTTGTATTGAAGATTGGGTGGTGGGGTTCTTTGAACAAATGGATAGAATGATGTCTCTAGACCATTGGGCATATGGAGTCAAAAGAAGGGCATTAGAACTGTATCAACTCACTAAAGGGAATGTTCAAAGGGAAAGATAGCAGAGTAGAGTGCAGGTCTTTAGGCCAGAGGGATGGAAAATGTTTTAACCAGGGTGAGAGAGCAATTAAGAATTCTCAGACCGAGATTGAAATGAGGAAGAGAGGGTAGTCGGAAACAAAGGGAAATTAAGAATCCTTTGCTATATATTAAAAGAAACAACTTAAACTAAGGAGCAATTATGAATTCCTTAACTTAGATTATTTGTAGAAAACATATATTTGCCTGATTGTTATAGCATTCAGATTTAGATCATTAGTATGAAAAAACTTTAAGAGATAACAACAACATGAGAAGATACTTGTCTACACTTTACTTTGCACATGAATCCTTTGAAATATCGGGTCTTTATTCATCAATCCAGCTTACTGGCTTAGTTAATGCTCCAATGGCTTTACAGTCTTTCGATCAAGAAATCTATAGAAATGTCTAAGAATCCACCCTACATACTTCGAATTATGAAGTATTGATACTAAGGTGTTATTACAAATATCTCAAGCTGACTTGAGATTTAATTTAGGAAATACAAATATCTTCTCACATGAAGATAGAGGAAACTAATGAACTGCTTTCATGATGTCCCTTTTATTGTGGTATTACTGGCTGTTATAGTTTGTTTTTATCTTCTTATGATCTTTGCTGTTTGAATCATTACGTTGTAGCTTTTAGTTACTTCTGTCTTTCATCCGATACTCTCTGTCACTGATACTTTTTCACTCTGATGACCTGTCTTTATCTTTTCTATGTTTTTCCCTGTTATTGCACATTTAAACTTTTACTGTGTGTTTCAATAATAAATTATTATCGTTTTTATGTGTCTCAGCATCGGAAGTGGATATCGGTCAAGTCTCAATATTTTTATTCATTTGTCTTTTAACTGCATCTCTGGTTTGGTTCCTCTATTTTGAACTATCACTAATGTGTATTGTTGTCTTCCTCTTGACTCTATGTATGATTGTTTTCATGTTCCGTTCTTTGTATAATGGTCTTCTTCATTCTGAATATAGGATTTTAACTGGTTTCTTTGTTGAGTCTTAGAGTAAACAGGTTCTGCGACTAGTATCAAAACTGTTTATCCAAGCTCTCGCTTCAGCTGATTCTCTGTAAAATCCAACAATAATTAAGAAAGCACCGGTCTGCTGGAAGGGTGTTTGATGGTTTCATTTGCACAGAGATGCATGGGTTTGGGGTCATAGTAGAGTTTTGGACGTAATTGGAGGTGAAATCGCATCGAATAGTTTCAAGGTGGCGCTGAAGGGTTTTATGGGTTTATACAGTTAAACGGGCGAAAGGCACACAAACACTAGTTTTCAAGGGTTTAAAGTCTAATGGGCAGATTTTATTTTTTTTGATCAAGTAAGAGTGGGACCTTCCATTAATCTAGAAAAATACATAATGTACAAAGAGTAGCACCAGCTCTGTGAAAATTTAATTGGTAGCTGGGCTGGCAAAACCCAAACCTAACTCCAAAAACTGTAAAAATCCCAAAAAATACTGCAAAGGAGCTGTAAACAAAACATTCGCCTATGGGTTATGGCCCAAAAAACCAATCAAAAGTGATCAAAAGAGGCATTAAGCCTTTAAACCTGACCATAACACTTTATCGTGTTTCCTTTTAAAAACCAGGACTTGTCAAGATATCAGAATATAAGGAAAACATGGGAATTCCTGCACAACACCCAAAAGGCAGGACTTCAAATCTTTTACACCTGCGATAATAAATATTGGCAGGTCTGCACTCCCGATCCATCGGCATTCCACTGTGAATTCCTGTCACTAATCCCCGATAAGCATTTTATTGGATCAACGAGGAGACAGTTTTGAGAGTCGTCGCACTGCTTTTATGGCGTGGGCGGTTTTTAGAAGGGGTCACCCGATGTGCTTTAGAGCATGACACATAGCCATCGGGGGGTCAGGGAAAACCTCCTTATCGGGTAGGTAAAGGCAGTCCATCGGGTGTGATCGATACGACTGTGGCCCATTAGATCTGGACGATTTTGATCAGATGGTAGTCGGGTGGAAAAGCTGCGTGGAGGAAATGAATGGGAATTGGGGGGGCCTGGGGTTTAATCACGATGGTTTGGGATTAGTTTAGGGATTCATTTTGGGTTAGGTGATTGGGAAGGGCTTAATCGTGGGATTAGGGAATCGGGTGAGGTTAATGGCAGGATTAACTTAAGTCTGCCAGGACTAGGTAGAGTTGTATCGGGATATGGGTGATTTCTATAGTTTTTATTAAAGTTAAGGGTTGGGGTATTTTAATTATGGATTTAGTTTATTTATGGGAAAAGGGTTATAATGGGATTTATATAATAATGTTAATAATTAATATGAAACGTGCGAGCAGAGTGAGTTTTTCTAAGTGAAAGGGGTAAAGTGTAAGTATTAATGCACTTAGCTTTATATACGCTCAATACTTAGGATAAAATACTTTTAGTGGGTTCTTGAGCGAAAAGGGATTTACTTGGGGGGGTTTTCACTTTTCTTAGGTAAATGGTGTTTAAACCTTAAGAAAATGGGTTTTCTTAGGGTAATGAAGGGAAATGGATTTTATGAAGGGGGAATGTGTTTATGAAGGGGATTCTAGTACTTGCATCCATAAGTCATTAAGCCGAGGGTTTAGTCCCTCCAAAAGTCAGAGAAATGCTTTGAGCCTCTTTGAGTTGTAGGATTAAAAGTACTTAGAATATACTGGTAGATAGGAAGTTAGTAAGTAAAGGGGAAAAGTGATTGTTGGAGTCACGATTGCTGTTACACCAAAACCTGCAGGTGTTAGTAAACAAACACATCACTAGATTTAAGCATATGCCACGAAACACACGGGGAGTGTTGACCTTCTATACCACCATTAATGGGGAGCCAACAATCTCCCCCCTAACGCGAGCCTAGTGTGTTTCGAACTCGAGATCTCTGGCTCCAATACCACTTGTTGGAGACACGATTGCCATTACACCAAAACCTACGGGTGTTAGTAAACAAACACATCACTAGATTTAAGCATATCCCACGAAACACACGGGGAGCGTTGACCTTCTACACCGCCATTAATTGGGATCCAACAGTGAATGAGGGGGAGTTAATCACATGAACTTGTAAACCTTTGTCTTTGCTTGCATAGTTGACCATACATGGTGAAAGGTGTATCTAAGCATGATGCATGTGCTTTGATCAAGTTAACTTTGTAGTTCAACAACCTTTCTTCTACTTACCCATTTCTTACCTCTAACATATTTTCTTCATTTCTTGGGGTGCATTTAGGCTAGTAAACCCTTATTCATCTATTTTTATTTTATAAAGTAATCTATCTAATTCTAACCTTACATCATCCAAGGGCTCAGCTTAAGCTTATGAGCTCCTTTTATTTTCTCTACCTAACTATGATTTGCCAAGATTAAACTATCTGGTTAGATTTTATTCTCTAATCTATAAAAACAAATTCAAAGCATGGAATAACCAATATTAAATAGTTTTATTACCATGGATTGTGGCATGAATAACAAGTTGCACACATCATTATTAAGCATAAAAATAAATAGCAGTGGCATTTTGACTTGCACACTTTCATGGTCTTTTTGTTTTGGGGTTCATATACTTTCATTTTTTTGACCTTCTTGTATTTTTTTTGTCCTTTGATTTTTTTTTTAGGACATACCCTCTTTACATTTTTTAATTTTTATAATATGGAAAACATTTGCAAAAAGAAAATGTATGTACAGTATTACAAGGCTTAACCTTAGTCATTCAAAATTATGACTCCTATTGGTATAGGAACCTAACAGTGGCTCCACTTGGGCATGGAATTTCCTTGTGAAATGTCAAGAACTTTAGAGATCAGTAGCCTTTGAATTGTTGTTGATGTTGCCTTGCAAAGTGTCCTTCTATGAATCTGCATTATTGATACTTATGATAGTGAATGTTTTAAAGCTTAGGGCCTTCTCTTCGGGCTTCAACTTCAAAGATCATTATCCAATCCAAAACGAATATATACAAATGAAAATTAGTAATTAGGTTCAAAGTAATGTTTTAGAATTCGACCATTCACTGGCCCACCTTCTGCATCTGTACCATCAATTTATCTCAAGAAGAAAGCATTACTTCCTCTATAAGCATAAATTACATAGGGACCTTTCTAGAGGAAATCAAATTTCCCATGCTTTCCTTTATCTTCCCTCCTTGAGTCCCACTTTAGCACTTTGTCACCAATGTAGAAATCTTCAGCCTTCGTTCTCTTAGAAAAAATATTCTTAATCTTTTCTTGCACAACTTGGGACTTGACATAAACCTCTTCTCTTTTTTGTTGTAGATGAATAGTTTGGTTGATTCTGCTTTGGATACTATTTGGTTCAACCTATATTTAAGTATCTTCATTACTGGGCCAAAGAGGATGGAAAGACAACTTCCATTCCATAAACTAGTTGATAGGGAGAAGTACCAATTGATTTCTTAGTAGTCAATCTGTCTGCCCATAAGGCATTGACTAGCTTTTTATTCCAAGTTTTCTTATTGTCCTCTAGTAACTTCTTGATGATATTTACTAGGCTTTTGTTTGAGGATTCAACCAATCCATTACCTTGAGGGTAATATGCTATGGAATGGCCAAGGGTTATATGGTATTTATTGCAGAAATCTATCATTCTTTTGGATTTAAAGGCTGCTACATTATCAGTAATGAGATTATTTGGACATCCAAATCTAGATAGAATATTGGTTTCAAGGACAGTTATGATAACAATATCTGTGTCTTGCCTTGAAGGTATGGCCTCTATCCATTTTGTGAAGTAGTTTGTGGCTGTAAGGATCCATTCGTGTTGGTCAGAGGAGGGTTGGTGGATTTCACCAATGAAGTCTAGACCCCATTGTTGAAAAGGTATTTCAACAGAGATTAGCTTGAGGGGTAATGGTAAGAGCTTTTTCTTTCCCTAAAAAAATTTGATTGTGACAGGAGGTCACATATTTTTTGACATCAAAAAACATGGTAGGCTAGTAGAAGCTAACTCTAAGGATTTTATCTACAGTAGTCTTCAGCATACTATAAAACATAACAAATATCAGAATACCATGGTGATTCAAGAAAGGCCTGGCTAATTGGTGGAGTTGCCATCTCCTCTTCATTATCTATCACTGCAATAAAGTTAATATCCAAGGTCTGACAATTCGATTCAACCATGAGCTTGGCCAAACCTTGGCCTTGATTAAATTTGTAGGTTTAATTTCTATATCATAATCTAAGATAGTAGCAATCCACTTTCCCCTCTTTCCATACGGACCATCTTGAGTTAGGATGTCTTTTACTACTGAATTGGGAATGTAGTCTACTATGTGAGAATATAATATGTATACCCTAAAATATTTAATAGCTTTGACCAAAGCCAAGGCATATTTTTTCATTATATTGTATTTCAAGGGGGCATCTCTCAGGGCTTTGCTAAAGAAAGCAATGGGTTGTTCATAGCCTGGTCATTTTTCTGTAATAGGACTGCAACTATTGTGTTCTCTGAAGTAAAGGAAAATAAAGCGAAATCTCTATCAAATTTGGGACTTATTATTATAGGTGTTTTAGTTAAGGCTAGTTTAATGTCTTCAAAGGATTTCTTAGCCTCAACAGTCCATTTTATGGTGGAGTCTTTTTTCAGCATATTGTTAAGTGATGTAATTAATTCTGCTAGGTTAGATATAAATCTTCTACGAAAATTGATTTTTCCTAAGAAAGCTTGTAATTCTCTAATGTTCCTGGGGTGTCTTATTTGTAAGATGGCTTCTATTCTTGCTGGGTCTATTCTTATACCATCTTTCAAGATTATGTGACCTAACAACTTTCCTTTCTCTAGCCCAAACAAGGGATTTTTAAGGTTCAAGGAGATTCCATACTTCCCGCATTTAATAAAGACTTGCCTTAGATGATCTAAATGTTGATTGTCAGAGTTTGAAAACACAGTAATGTCATATAGGTATAGGTATATCACAAGGAAATCATGTATTTATTTAGCAAAGGCTATATCCATAACCCTATGGAAACTGGCTCCTGCATTCATTAGCCCAAAAGGCATTTTCACATACATAAATGTGCCCCAAGGAGTAGTAAAGGCAGTTTTGGGTTGGTCATTTGGATGAACTAAGATTTGATTATAACCAGAAAACCCATCCAACAATGAGATTCTGGTTGATCCAACTTCTCTCTGCAAAATGTGATCCATCTTAGGGAGAGGGTAATTGTCTTTAAGTGACACTTTATTGAGGTTTCTGAGATCCACACAGAGTCTGATCTCACCAGTTTTCTTTCTAGTTGGCACCAAGTTTGAGACCCAATCAGAAAACCTGATTGGTGCAATTATTTTAGCATGATACATCCTCTGAATTTATTTTTATATCGTAGGTAATAAGACAGGATTAGTCCTTCTTAGTTTTTGTTCGAAAAGATTTTGATTTTCTTTTATAGGAATAGTGTGCTGGATGATAATGGTGTCATAGGATTTAAGGTCCTTGTAACTCCAAGCAAAAACATCCCTAAATTATTTCAACAAGTCAATTTATTTCACTTTTTCAGTTGGAGGTAATAATTTTGAAAGTTTGATCAATTTAGGATTTTCATCAGTGCCTATGTTGCATTCCTCAATGTCAGATCTTAATGGTTCCATTTTAGGTTTCCTAGGAACATCATTTGAATCAAATAAATCTTCTAGAGGGGTTAATCCCTTTGGTAAGAAGTTATCCTTAAGATTAATTACTCCAGTTTCTTCATTTATCATTTCATCAATCTCCATTAGTTCTAAGTTATCTACATTTGATTTGGTGAATTCAGTTGGGTTAAGTCTATCTATTTTATCATCTTCTATCTCATTTATCTCTACCTTATCCTTAGTGTTAAGATCTATGGATGTATCAATATCTATATTATTATTTACAAACTCTTCTTCTGAAAGTAAAAAGTTATTTATCTGTTTATCATTAGTGAATATCTGCCAGTTCTTCAAATTATCTGGAATTGTAGGTCTGTGCCTAAATTCAACAGTGTACTGATAGTTAGGTTGGAAGGGTAACTTACAAGTGCTGGAAAACATTTCTAAACTATGAGATTACATGTTATGTTTTCTTGGGATGACTGCAAGATTTGTTTCTAAGAAAATGTTAAGTATTTCTACAATATTATCTCTATAGCAACTTAATCTAGGGTCTTTAGTCATATATATAGCATCAATCTGTTTTACAATTAGTTCAGAGTCTCCCATAACAAAGACTCTTTTAGCTTCTAGGTTCCTAACTAAATTAAGACCTAAAATTAATACTTCATATTCAGCTATATTATTTGTACATTTAAAATTCAATCTATATGCATGGCCTTCTAAGTAATTGTTTTCCAAGTTATATATCCATACTCCTACTCTTGCTCCTAACCTATTTATTGATCCATCAAACTCTAATGCCATAATATCTCATGATCATAATTTTCACTATCTGGTGGAACAAACTTTTCATCATTCACAGCAATTAAACCTTCTTGTTCATTGAATAGATCTATAGTTTGATTAGTCTCATCTAGTGTAGAAACTGTAATTTATTTTTGTTCTATATCAATAATGTCTAAAAGTGTTTCTTGTGTTTGATCAACGTTATACAAAATAAAAGAGTCAATATCTGAGTGTATGGAGTAGATGGGAAATTTTGAGGCCGATCTTGGCTACTTACCATATATTTCATTAAGGTTTCTCGGTATAGTTTCTTAGGTTGTCCAAAAACATAAATTGTTGCATATGACATATCTAGTTGAAGAGATCCTTGAAGTTTGGCTCCCCATGATCTTGATAACAGCATGCCATTCTTCGGTGGGATGTCAGCAACTACAATGTCCATCAGGATACTTTTGGTAGGATATTGGACTAAAGAAACACATGGGCCTTTGATTAATCCTAGACACTTTACTTGAGTAAAGTCAAATGAGAATAAGTCTTTGTAAGGCCTTGTTATGTCTAGGTTCAACTTTTCCATTACTGATTTGGGCATTAAATTGTGAGAGGTGTTAGGATATTCCGACACATAGGAAATATTTAAGTATAACTTGGTCTAGTATAGAGTTAGGTAAACTGTGTTTCTTTACTATGTACTTTTGTAACTTACAATCCGATGATCACGATATGTAGTGATTCGACGGTTCATTCTCTCCTCGGTATTACCGACACTTGATCCATGGATTAACACCCGATTGGTCCATGATCTCTATTTAAAGAGCATGGAGGGTCATTTGTAGGTTAACTATTCACAAGAGAATCTTATGTAAATTTTCATTCTTTTATTAATAAATTGCCTGAAGTGGCCGTGTTGGCTCAGGCCGTGGACTGTTTCCCTCTTTGAGGGTTTTAACCACGTCAAAATACTGGTGTATTGATCTATGATCTGTTTGTGAGCGGTGTACTTTGGTATTCTGACTGAGGAACTTACCCTGTAAATTCCTACATGGTATCAGAGCTATTTGAGGGCCGCATCCATTGGTGATCCAAATCTGAAGCCGGTAGAACTGCATCCGACTGCCATTTCCTAGATCTGCTGTTTCTGACTGCTTTCGGGCTGAGAGGACTGCTCTGTTGTGTTAGGAGCATCTATTCCAGTGAGGAACCCCTTTTGTTTCATGCAAAAAGGTTTATGGTAGCCCTAGCTACATCATGTTTAAGATCTGGAGGTATACAGGGTTTATTTGCAGTTTCTAGTTATTTGTCTCTCTGTTTATTATTTCGGTTTATTTAGCTTCCTTTTTATTACCGGATCTATACCTTTCATTTATGCGTATGATCTTTGACTTGCGACTCTATGTGATCTGGGTAAATCAGAAACAGAAAGGAAGGATTTTTCTCATGCGTATGCTCTTTTCCGCTTCGCCTTAGTGTGATCTCAGAAAATCAGAAACATTGAGAAAAATATTTAGTTTTCGGGTAAAGCTAACTTTAAGCCGTAAGGTTTTTTTTTTTGTATGTCCATGTTGGGTTTTGTGTTTTTTGTTTTGTAGGGAAAAAAAGAGCTTTCTCAAGAAAGCACGCAACCCAAAGCTTCAGTGACTAAAAAAAAACAAAGCCCCCCCCTCTCTCTCTCTCAAACTTTTTGTTTAGCTCACTTGGTTCAAAGCTAATT
>APFE030920114.1:278417-303014 GCA_000404065.3 Pinus taeda | reverse complement strand
TGGTTGTCAAGCATCTCGGTTTGGTTATGCACTAAATGTATCTTCTTCTCCTCATTCTCATGAGTGGCTCATTGATTCTGGAGCTTCTTATCACATGGCCAAAAACAAAGCCATGTTTTCTTCTTTAAATGATTGTAACACCAAAAATATATATGTTGGTGATGATAGATCTCTTAGTGTTGTAGGGACTGGAACCGTTCATATAGACAATGGTCAATTTAATGATGTATTATGTGTTCCAACCTTATCCTGCAACCTTCTATCTGTATATCAGATAACTCATTTAGGTGAAGGTAAAATCGTTGAATTTTCACCTCACGATGTTGTAATTAAGGACATAAGAGATCCTAGATAGATTTTAGCTACTGGCATTGTTGATGATTCTACAAGGTTGTATAAGTTTCACAACTTTGGGTCATCAATCTTCCCTTGGTATTTGTTGCTCATAATGATGAAGTGAGCAAACTTTGGCATGAGCGATTTGGTCACTTAAACTATTTCTCCCTTCAGCATCTATGTAAAGAAAATATGGTGACAGGTCTTCCAATGGTATCTTGTAGAGATGGTGTTTGTTTCGGATGTGTACTCGGAAAACATCATCGGGATAGTTTTGAAAAAGTGCCTCTTGGCACGCCTCAGCCCCTTTATAGTTTCTTAGGTTGTTCAAAAACATAAATTGTTGCATATGACATATCTAGTTGAAGAGATCCTTGAAGTTTGGCTCCCCGTGATCTTGATAACAGCATGCCATACTTTGGTGGGATGTCAACAACTACAATGTCCATCAGGATACTTTTGGTAGGATATTGGACTAAAGAAACACATAGGCCTTTGATTAATCCTAGACACTTTACTTGAGTAAAGTCAAATGAGAATAAGTCTTTGTAAGGCCTTGTTATGTCTAGGTTCAACTTTTCCATTACTGATTTGGGCATCAAATTGTGAGAGGCCCCAGAATCCAACATTGCATTGTGTAGAATTTTGTCATGGATACTAAGGCTTATGTAAAAAGGTGGAACTCCTCCTTCTAATGGTTTTCCATTAACATCTGGACCAAATATAAGTTCTGGTTTATCATCAAAAAAATTAACTGAATCCTCATTTTTAACAATGTTTAAGGTTTGGTTTACCTGTGATTTGTAAGGTTCATTCTTGATTGGTTCTGTTAAAGGGACTAGAATCTTTAGCTTTGCTATCTCTGCTCCCAAATTGAAAGCCAAAGAGGATTTTTTTGATTGAAGGTTTTGAGTTTTAGCAGTAGGGATTTGAGTAGGATTTTTTCTTTTTCTTTATTGGGGATCTCTTTATGTGGATTTACAAGTGGAATTGAAGTGGATGTTTGATTAGCCGAAGATTGATCAGGGGTTATATCTATAATTGTGGGGCGAGAAGGATTTAGGATATGCCTAGAGAGAATTTGGAGGATCTTAGAAACAGGGGCTTCTTTTACCTTCTTGGGTTGATTTTGGGTTGTTTTCTTTGTTTTTTCAGGGACATCTACATTCATTTTGCTTCTTAGATTATATTTCTTGTGGACTTTAAAAATAGCAGAGTCATATCCTTGTTTATAATCAAATGATTCACTAGACTGTACCTGTAATTGCTGCAGCATATACAGTTCCTGCTCATCCCATTGGAGGTGCTTGTTGGTTATCCCATTGGGGTTTCCTTTCCATGTTATCTATTCTCTCCATTAGTCTCTCCATGTTTTTAGCTAAGTTATCTATTTTAAGATCAGATGCTGAAGTTTCTTCCTTAGTAGTTCTCTTTTCATTTCTAACTCTAGCCCTTTTAGCTAACAAATTTGCTTCTACAATAATAGCTACACTTTGCATTTATTATAATGATGGGGGGTTTCATTCCCTAAGTTGGTATGACATATTAGTATCAAAACCATCAGGGAAATTTATTAACACTAAGTCAAGTTGGGGTCTAAGGTTAATTGGGATTGCATTATATATATTATCAAATCTAGTGCACTAATCTTGAACAGTTTCGTTAGGTCCTCTCTTAATATTCTCATATTCTGAAAGGATTTGTAAGGGATTCTTTTTCTTTTCCCACTTATCAATAAACAACCTATGGAAGTTTGCTAGGTCTGCTATATGGTTGGTAGGAAAGGCTTCAAACCACTTATTGACATCACCAGTCAAATATTGGGCAAAGAGTCTCATATGGACATCGACTTCATCTAATTCATGTATTTCAAAGAAGTTAGACATCTTGTTCACATGCTACTGGGCAGTGTAGTGACCAATAGCATCAAACAAGGGAATATTACTATGATAGTCTGCAGGCATAGCATGAAGTTGGGTAGGTAAAACAAGAGGAGCATATCCATTTGCCATTGTTGTTGGTTGGGATGGGATAAGTTGTGGGGTTGATATAATTGGGATTAATGCAGTAGTGGATGAAGAACCAGGACTAGTAGGTGATGAATGAGTAATGATAGGCTGGTGAGGGAGTGAAGGTGTAAATGGTGGTGCAATATGGAATTCAGAAGACACTGAAGTCAAAGGGAATAATGGTGAACTCAAAGTAGTGGAGATATGTTCAGAAAACTCAGGGGTAGTAGTGGTATTAATGGATGATTATGGAGATTTCAGAATGTACTCATCAATTGATCTATTGACCTATTGGACTTCAAGGTCTGCAATGAAATTAGGGTCGAGAACAGTTTCGTATATTTCACTTTTAGACGTTGCTTTAAATAATGAAAGACCAAATTGTTCATCAAAGGGAATATCTTCTAAAAATAACCACTCATTAGGACATGAATTAGCTTTAACTAAAGGTGCTTGACTAACTGAACTTTCTTCTTTTTTAGTTTTTCTTGAAATCAGGTTGGGATTATCAACTACTAGGGGAGGGTTGGGATCTGGATTAGCCCTAGTAAAATTAGTCTTCCTAGAAGCTAAAATTTCAATTTTTTTAATTGCTTTTGTGAGATTTTTCAATATAGCTTCTAACAAACAACTTTAAGAGGCTCAAAATGTATAATTAGAATTTTCTTAAAGCTTCATTAGGACTGAGGAATTGTTGTTCCCCAGTGGAGTCACCACTATGTTATCACTCAAAATTTTCTCTAGAAGTTATTAGAAGAAAGAAAATGGCCAAAGTAACTACAAACCAACTTTTAGGCTTAGGCTCTAGCCAACCTAAGTCCAGAGAGGGCTCTCTCTATATGCTTTAACTTTATTTTGCTAGGATTTTAGGCTATTTCTTATGGTTTAGGCGGTTTTTGATTTGTATTGAAGATTGGGTGGTGGAGTTCTTTAAACAAATGGATAGAATGATGTCTCTAGACCATTGGGCATATGGAGTCAAAATAAGGGCAACAAAACTAGATCAAGTCACTAAAGGGAATGTTCAAAGGGCAAGATAGCATAGTAGAGTGCAGGTTCTTAGGCCAAAGGGATGGAAAAGGTTTTAACCAGGGTGAGAGAGCAATTAAGAATTCTTAGACCCGGATTTAAACGAGGAATAGAGGGTAATCAAAAACAAAGGGAAATTAAAAATCCTTTGCTATAGATTAAAAGAAACAACCTAAACTAAGGAGAAATTAAGAATTCCTTAATGTAGAATATTTGTAGAAAACATATATTTGCATAGTTATTATAGCAAAGTGTAATTAAACAAATTTTGATACAATATTCCAATTATGGAATTTAGATTTAGATCAACAGTATGAAAAAATTTAAGAGATAACAATAACGTGAGAAGATACTTGTCTACACTTCGCTCTGCACATGAATCCTTTGAAATATCGGGTCTTTATTAATCAATCAAGCTTGTTGGCTCAGTCAATGCTCCAATGGCTTTACAGTCTTTCAATCAAGAAAGCTACATAAATGTCTAAGAATCCACCCTACACACTTCGAATTATGAAGTATTTATATTAAGGTGTTATTACAAATATCTCAAACTGACTTGAGATTTAATTTAGGAAATACAAATATCTTCTCACATGAAGATAGAGGAAACTAATGAACTGCTTTCATGTTGTCCCTTTTATTGTGGTATTACTGGCTATTATAGTTTGTTTTTATATTCTTATGCTCTTTGCTGTTTGAATCATTACGTTGTAGGTTTTAGTTACTTCTGTCTTTCATCCGATACTCTCTGTCACTGATACTTTTTCACTATGATGACCTGTCTTTATCTTTTCTATGTTTTTCCCTGTTATTGCACATTTAAACGTTTACTGTGTGTTTCAATAGTAAATTCTTATGTTTTTTATGTGTCTCAACATCGGAAGTGGATCTCGGTCAAGTATCAATATGTTTATTCATTTGTCTTCTAACTGCATCTCTGGTCTGGTTCCTCTATTTTGAACTGTCACTACTGTGTATAGTTGTCCTCTTCTCGGCTCTATGTATGACTGTTTTCATCTTCTGCTCTTTGTATAATGGTCTTCTTCATTCTGATTATAGGATTTTAACTAGTTTCTTTGTCAAGTCTTGGAGTAAACAAGTTCTGCGACTAGTATCAGAACTGTTTATCCAAGCTCTCGCTTTGACTAATTCTCTGTAAAATCCAACAATAATTAAGAAAGCACCGGTCTGCTGGAAGGGCGCTTGATGGTTTCATTTGCACAGGGATGCATGGGGAAGGGGTCATAGTATAGTTTTGGACGTAATAGGAGGTGAAATCACATCGCAGAGGTTCATGGTGGCAATGAAGGTTTTTATGGGTTTATGCAACTAAACGGGCGAAAGGCACGCAAACACAGGTTTTCAAGGTTTAAAGTCTAACAAGCGGCTTTTCAAATATGGCATGAAATTCATATTTTATGGAGGATAAGTGGCTTATAAGACCGGCGAAGAGGCGGTTTTGAGATTCATTGCACCTCTTTTATGGCGTGGGCGGTTTTTAGGAGGGGTTGTCCGATGTGCTTTAGAGCATGACACATAGCCATCGGGGGGTTGGGGAAAACCACCTTATCAGGCAGGTAACTGCAGTCCATTGGGTGCGGCCGATATGGCTATGGCCCATTAGATCTGGACAATTGTGATCGGATGATAGTCAGGTGGAAAAGCTACACGGATGAAATGAACGGGAATTGGGGGGGGCCCAAGGGTTTAATCACGACAGTTTGGGATTAGTTTAGGGATTAATTCCGGGTTAGGCGATTGAGCAGGGCTTAATCGTGGGATTAGGAAATCGGGTGAGGTTAATGGCAGGATTAACTTAAGTCTGCTGGGACTAGGTAAATAAAGTAGAGTTGTATTGGGATATGGGTGATTTCTATAGTTTTTATTAAAACTAAGGGCTAGGGTATTTTAATTAGGGATTTAGTTTATTTACAAGAAAAGGGTTATAATGGGATTTATATAATAATGTTAATAATTAATATGAAACGAGTGGGCGGAGTGAGTTTTTCTAAGTGCAAGGGGTAAAGTGTAAGTATTAGCGCACTTAGCTTTATATATACTCAATACTTAGGATAAAAGGCTTTTAATGGGTTCTTGAGCGAAAAGGGATTTACTTGGGGGGGTTTCGCTTTTCTGATGCAGGAGCATCAAGGTCAATTTTCATTTTAATGATGTAAATAAAGTGGGTGTGACATTTTTATTATTTTATTGTTAGATAAATTATATAAGTGAGGATTTTGTAAATATTCTTGTATTAATTAAAAGGATATGAGAGAAATAGATTAGGAGAAAAATTTGGGATTAGGAATACTATGTATGGGACTTTGTTGAGTCCACACCTAAAATATAGGTGTAGTTGAGGATTGGGTGGAGATAATTTTGGAGTGAACTAAATGCATTATTTGTGTATAAATATGAGTGGTTTTTGTGAGGAAAAGACACTTGAAGAGTTGCTGAGAGCGTGTGAGTAGTGAGAGGGTTTACTCTTGGGAGCCTTCGACGATTGTAAAGGGCCACAGATTTTGGTTTTAAAATTCCTGGGTGAATTGTATATTGTATGATGGATAAATTAGTTTTGTTCTTGATTGGATCGATACCATTGAAGTTGTTGAGATTGTGCACATAGTTGAAAGGCATGTTATTTACTGTATTGATCCTTGGAATGATCGATTCTCATTTCTGTTATGAATTATGTTGGGCGCTAATAGAAAATGAATGTGTTTTGATTCTACTACATGTATGAGTCACGCTTGTATGGACAACGTTGAATTGAATTGCTAGCACGGTGGAAAAGTAGTGCAAGGATTTTTTGTATCAATTTGATTGCATCAGTTCACAGTTATTGAGTGACAAGTTCTGCATTCAAGAGTTTGAAAGGAAGTAGAGTCAAATGTGTGTAAACGGAGTACAACGAGATGTGGAGAGAGTGACTGGTAGTGATTAAGTTTTTCTCCTTTTCCAAAATCCCAGAACTTCTGTTTGTTTTTTTTAAAGGTTCAATTACCTACTGATTGTATTAAATTAAGTGGTAGCGTTGAAATAACATGATTATAAGGGGAATATCGAAACTGTAGAGTGTTGGAGGCAGCAAATGTCTATTGAACACATCTGACCTGACATGCTATGTGGGTTTTGTATATTGGAAAGGCACCATGTAGTGATCGATTGAAGGTTTTTATGTGTAATTGTTCTGCGTGAAGAAGATTGGAACAAAATGGTGTTAATTTGCAGGTCTATGTGCAGTGTAAGGGCGGAACGATGGTAGATTGTATAAGTCAGGAGTGCTGGCACTAAAACCAGCATGTACGAATCTGTGCATGAATCAAATTGTGAATGGAATATTGTATGCGGCAAATCTGCATTTGTTAGAGTCTAAATGAATATTGAATCTGGTTGATTAAAAATAGTTTGGTTCCGTGTTCAAGGCAAATGTATGTCTAATTGTTTAATTGCAGAGGTTTCGAAGCAAAGGATTAGATTAACTTCGACTTGAGTGCAGGTGGATTTGATGAGGAATGGCTTTGTAACTGGTCAATGTATATAAAAACTGGTAGAGCGCAGATGGTGCAGCGCTGGAATGAATGCACGGAGAATGGTAAGTGTGGTACATTGTTTTGATCTTAAAATACAATATTAAGAGCATATCAGAATATGGAAAATGGGATTGAATGAAAGTCTGTTATTAAGGCTTGGGAAAGGGTCTTTATGAGAGCATGATTGGGTGTTATATGAATTGCATGGTAACTTCATGGAATTGGGCTATTGGGTTTTCTCAAAGTTGAGATTTATGTAGGGTGACATTTCAAATTAATGTCCTGAAGGTGAGTGGATTGGGATTGAGATAATTCCATATACCAATGGTATTTAATTAAAATGTGGAATAAATGGTGAATGATTCGAACCATATGTTGAAAGGCTTCTGCATGTAAACGGTAGTGTGTGGAATTTTCCAGACATTGAGATTTTGATTTGGGCAAATGCTGAGATGCATGTTCATATGCATGGTGTTTAGATATTCTGGGTTTTGCAAGTTGGCCTTGCATCATTTTCTTAAGTAAATGGTGTTTAAACCTTAAGAAAAGGGGTTTTCTTAGGGTAATGAGGGGAATGGATTTTATGAAGGGGGAATGTGTTTATGAAGGGGATTCTAGTACTTGCATCCATAAGTCATTAAGTTGAGGGTCTGGACCCTCCAAAAATCAAAGAAATGCTTTGAGCCTCTTTGACTTGTAGGATTGAAAGTACTTAGAATATACTGGTAGATAGGAAGTTAGTAAGTAAAGGGGAAAAGTGAATGAGGGGGAGTTAATCACATGAACTTGTAAGCCTTGGTCTTTTCTTGCATAGTTGACCATACACGGTGAAAGATGTATCTAAGCATGATGCATGTGCTTTGATCAAGTTAACTTTGTAGTTCAACAACCTTTCTTCTACTTACCCATTTCTTACCTCTAACATATTTTCTTCATTTCTTGGGGTGCATTTAGGCTAGAAAACCATTATTCATCTATTTTTCTTTTATAAAGTAATCTATCTAATTCTAACCTTATATCATCCAAGGGCTTAGATTAACCTTATGAGCTCCTTTTATTTTCTCCACCTAACTATGATCTGCTAAGATTAAACTGTTTGGTCATATTTTATTCTCTAATCTATAAACACAAAATTCAAAGCATGGAATAACCAAGGATAAAAAATTTGATTACCATGGATTGTGGCATGAATAACAAGTTGCACACAATCATTATTAAGAATAAAAGTAAATAGTAGTGGCATTTTGACTTGCATACTTTCAGGGTATTTTTGTTTTGGGGTTCATATGCTTTCATTTTTTTGACATTCTTGTATTCTTTTTGTCCTTTGATTTATTTTTTAGGACATACCCTCTTTACATTTTTTAATTTTTATAATATGGAAAACATTTGTAGAAAGCAAAGGTATGTACAATATTACAAGGCTTAACCTTAGTCATTCAAAATTATGACTCCTATTGGTATAGGAACCTAACACTGACCACAATTCTTACAAGGGTGAAGATAAAACCAATGATCTTTCACATGGAAAAGTCTATCACAATGTTGGGATTTGACAATTTTTTATGGTTGTTGATGATGAGTAGATGAAAAAGACTTGCCTTGAAGAAATCCAACACTTTTAAACTGAATGTACTTTGAATAATCTGGAGTATCAAAGGACACTTCCTTGTCATATCCAAGCCTTGTTCTATGATTTTGTTGACAAGCTCTTCCCAATGTATGATGATGGACATGGGAAGTGGAGGCTGAATTTCTGCTTCTGCATGCAAATATGCTCTTGTTCTGGGCACTAGATTAACCTCAACCTTAGTGATTTGATTAGTTCGTGACTGCTGATGGGAGTCTATTTCAAACTCAAATAGAGGGTTTTTATGAACAATAACTAGTTCAGAATGATGACTACACTGATGTAACTCATCTTGCTACAACTATGACTCAAGCTACAAAAAATCAATATTTTCTTTTGCATTTTGTAGATAGATTCTAATGTCAGTGAGGACGGATTCGTTGATTGTGATTGTACCATCAACAATAAAATGTATCAAATGATTTAGTAACTCTAATAATCCAACAACCATTTTCTCTAAGTGAAGTAAATGGAGGATGCCCTAACCAACTCCTTTCTCTTCAACTTCTTTTGCAATTTCACATGCTGTAAGAATCCAACTTGTCAAAACAATTCCGATGCACAATATACACTACTAATCTCAAAACTTTCTAATGAAAAAAGAATTTTCTCCAATGGTTTAATAGATCTTAGAAATCAACACATTTCCCTAAATTCCAATATTGTTAACTACAATAACTATAGGGAAAACAATGTGTCTTTTTGCAAAAATGCAGTGGCATGAATATGTATCACTAAAAGCTCCCACTACTAACAATATCTGAGCAAACAATTCTGGTACAGAATAAAAAAGAAAAAAAAATACTCTGCATGAGTAGTATAAAAGGAACAATAAACCATAGAAATCCACAACAACCATAGATTTTCGAATACTACCCCAATATTCTTCAAAAAAATGATGCAAGTAATAAAAGTTGTGCAAGAAAAAAACCAACGAATGGAGTCACAGTTCATTTCAACTTGCATATATTGTTACACTACGCACCACCACTTGTGTATTGCCACCATAAATCTTTGTCATTTGTCATTCTCAGCACTGTCTCTTCATCATGTGGTCCATTATTAGAAGAAAAATTACAATAAAGAAATATATCCAAGTTCCTTGCATAGGTGAGTTGGATGCACTCTAAAAATTTGATGGGAATGCTAGAAACTGTGGCTCTCCACGCACCACCCTTCCTCTCAGCGATGCCCACTACCATTCCTTTGAAGATTGAGGGGAAACAAAGTGTTGAAATAAAAAAACATACTTTCTCTAGGCTATAACTTAAATGATAAAGAGGTGAAGAAAGCGAGGGGGCGTCTTCAATAGGCGCATTTTTGTCTGATTGCGTTGGTTGCTTCGATTGAAAATTGATGAAATAGATAAGTGCCCAACAATTACTAAGAACCAAACACTAGATTGATTTCACCCAATAACCATTCCTAAAGGTCTACCTCCACATGAATCCAAATTGATCTCCTATTTAGATTTACAACCCAGTTGGGATTCAACTGGAGAAAATTACTTGTCTTGTTCCAATATCGTTGAGAATGTCCTCAAACCAAAGTACAAGGGGGGACCAAGTAATATTTTCATACCTTCAAAATTTTAACATGCTCCTTAAGTGGATCAAAATCCATTGTCCAATATTTAAGTAACAAACCAAATGAGCCCCAATTCCACAAGAATATTGAATCCTTTCACATTTGAATTGTAAGGGGAAAATGAAGCATAGCTAACCCCTGAACAAAATGTGGAATTCTAGAAAATTCCTAAGCAACAACCTCAAGTATCTATCTAGCCATTACACCAAAGAGGACTCCCTAACCACGTTCCCACAAAAGTGACCGACGTGGGTTTTACTTGCATACTGCTAAATACCCTCTAGCTTGATATCTTGGCCAACCACCGTGGTCACTTTGGATGGTTTATCCTTAATGCATTTTGTTTTTCTTCTTTTGTGCTATTTGGGAATCCTTGGATTTAGCAACAAGGCCAATCTTCGAAGAAGAAGGTGTTTCAAAGGATTGAGCATATGCATCATAGTTGTGTTCTTGGCAAGTTTCAAGAGAGGGCGTATTAAATGCGGATAACTTAGTGGACGACTTTGGATTTGATCGAAATTATTGCTAACATGGATTATTTCCACCAGCTACAACCCAAATTTTTATTTGTCAAAGATTTTGGAGAGATGAGATGCGTAATCTCCTCTTTTGACGCACCAAATAATAGACAACTTGAGGAAAGACATGTTTTGTATGACACAAAATATACAACCTCAATCTGGGTTATAGGAATAATCTACTAGCTCCTCTGCCATGATGCTGAAATGGTGATTCGAGAGGTGATGAGTCAAAATACATCAGATGTTAGAGAAAGGGCAAGTGCTAGTGGACTAAAAAGAAAGGACAATGGGAAATGGGCATGTAAAACCTTAACCAATGGTAAAAGGTTTCACATAAGAAAAACCTATATAAAAACCCTAGTGAATTGTGAATATTTACCAAAAAAAAGAAAAGAAAAAAGACAAAAAAAGACAAAAAAACAAAAACGAAAACAAAAACAAAAATAAAACAAAACAAAACCAAACCTAAGTAATACTCACATCACAAACTCCACCTTCCTAATTAAATTAAATAAATAAATTTTATTTACAAAAATTATATAAATAAATATTAATCTCATATTATAATAATAATATGTATTTTTGTATTTTAATGATCAATAGTAAGTATTTTTTTTTATAAATCCTTAAAAACTAATAGAATTTATAATTTTTATTTTATTATTTCTATATTATAATGTATATCTATATTATGGAAGACATTTATATGCAATATGTAATGTATTTTATTCTTCTCATTTTTTTTTATTTTTAAGTTATCATTTTAATTTTATTTTAATTAAAATAATCACAAATCTACGATATTCAATTTTTTTTCGATTGTAATGTAATTTAAACTAGGTGAGAATGGAATCGATAGAAATAGAGAATATTTTAACTAAATTATTCCTAGTATTCATAATATATATTAGGATGAAGAGTTCTTACAAAATAAAACTTATATGGATATTCAACTAAAAAAATAGAAATATGAATTTTTTAACAAAACATTTTTAATATTCATAATATATATTAGGATGAAGGGAAAAACATATCATTTTTTTCCAAATAAAAATACGTGTAATTTCGTTTATGGTTAAATGATGAAGTTACATTTTGTATAATTACTTCAAGAGTGTATTCCTGATATATCAACTATTTATCAAAAGAGAAAAACAAAGGATAATTGTTCACAATCCTCCCCAAATTGTAGTCCATAAATACATCATCATACTAGGCATAAAATGATTAAGAGAAGAAAATTATACCGATGATTTCATGACAAATATAAGGATGAGTCCAAATTAGAGCATTTAACAAAAAATTCCAAAGAAACTGGTGAGTTAATCTGTTGTGCATAGGAAAAAAACCACTTTATCCAAGACCAGTGTGGTCCCTTTTAAAAAAAACTTGTTCTTGTGAGGGAGAAATATAACCGATAGTTGAAAACAACATGTACATACTTTCATTTGACAAGAAAAATGAGTGAAGTATATATAGGATCTTGAAAATAAAAAATTGTCCTCCATTGGCATCAATATCCGGTCCTTTAGACAACAACGAAAATATTCATATGTTTGGTCATCTTCCTATTCCAATATGGCCCAAAGATATTTTTCCAAATGGAATCCATCTTTTGATAAGCGATCTGAATCATGGTTCCTCTCCTTGTAAATATCTGAACACGAGAAAAAAGTGAAAGATTCAACCATACAAATGATCTCCTCAATAATAGGCCTAATATAAATGTTCATGCAAGAAATAATGTCATAAAGCCAATTAATAGATAACTTTGAATCCCCAAAGATGTGAATTTGCAAACATCCCTTCTCTTTTACAAAAGGAGCGGGTTTTTTACAGGAAAGGAGTTTAGCTTTATTGTATAACCTAGGACCCAAGCCCATATTGACTTTGAAATAATGGTTTGGAGAAAGGAATAAAAAGAAACCACCACTAGATTCTTGACCATTGTTAATAGAAACACTATTAAAGTAACCCCACAGATTTGAAGTATCAATACTTTCAGGGGAAATCACTCTGGGTGCAGCAGAACCTTTTTCCTGAGGAAAATGGCTTAGTATAGCCAACACCTCATCAACTGTCTGAGAAGGAACCAAAACTTTATCATAGAATATTGCCCCGTTCCTCGCCAACCAGACCCCCTAACATATGATTAGGGGAATTGCTTTGAAAGGATAACAATTGGGATTAGTATGCCATGAGTGTCAAGACCCCTCCAGGTCGACACTAGTGCAAGGAATAGAATGTTCCAATGATGAACTACAAATACGCCAAACTTTTTGGAAGAAGGGACATTCTGTGAAAACATTAAAAGAACTTTTCCCATCATTTTGACAAAGAGAGAACCAACCAAGCCCACACATTAACCTCCATTGAAGGACTTACCAAGTTGAACTTTCTTCATCAGAAGACACCACATGAAAATTTTAGATTTTGGATAACATTTAGATTTCCATACTTCCTTCCACCACCACTTCTCCTCAAAATCCATTATGTGGGAAATGAGATAAATGAAACTCAACTTTGGAAAGTTGATAATAGAAGGAGAGATACTCTAGACAGGTTCATTAGGTTGTTAGTCAAATGAATATGACCATCAATTAGAGCATGAATATAATCCTACCATATGGCCATGTCCTCACCCTTTATACCAAGATCCTATGAAGATAACCATCCTTGATGCAAGAAAGATGAAAGGGTTGGATTGACTATGTGAGAAAGTTTCCAAAATTCACACTCCCTGTGCCTACATATTAATGCGGGGTGGGGGGATGAAAAATATCACAACTTGGCCATGGTTCAAGAAAAATTCACACCTTATCATGCCTACCAACCCACCAAACAAGATCATTTCCAATAATATCAAATTATTTTAGCACAAATTGCCATATTATGGAAATGTTTGATCATTGTTTATTTGGTCTCTAAAGCCAATCTTCAAGAGAGAAAGGAGCAATATATTTTTGAAGGACCACTAATGTTCCAGGACTTTATGAAAAAATAAAATGCCAACCACATTTAGCAACCAATGTTTCTGAGAAATTGAATAAATTCTTTAATCCCCAACCCCCCAAAGATTTTGGTCTAGCAATGGAGTTCCATCTGATCCATGGAAGAATCCCTTTTTCTTGATGCCTAGACCATGAAAAAAAAGAGAAAAGTCTTCTAATTTTTTCCAAGTTACTTTTGGTGATCCAAGTGAGGGAGGCCTAGTAAAATGAGATGGCCTACAACACCTATTTAATGAGAACGAAATGACCAACTTGAGAGAGCCATCCGTGACACTAAAAAATCAACTTTTTATCCACCTTAGCTATCAACTAAGCCTAATCCTCTTTTTAATATCCATTGGGCTTCAACTAAAATCCAAAGAATTTTAAACCTTGCTCCAATGGATTTGAGTCATAAGGGAGGATTTGAAACATGTGAAGAAGCTCCTTATCAGAGAGATTATGGTGTTGAATGGAAATTTGTGGGCATTAATAGACATATCGGTGGCACACCCAAAAAGAGAAATTAATTCCACTAGCATCGATAAATCCTTCACATCACTGTCGCATAATATTAATATATCATTAAAAAATAACAAATTAGTGATGACTATATTATGGGAAATAAACACTCCCCATCTCTTACCTTCCAAGAGAAGCTGAATCAAGCCCTCCACCACCAGAAAAAAGAGTAGAGGCGATAGGGGGAAACCTTGACACAACCCTGTTTTAGCATAAAAGAAAGGAGAGGAAAAACCATATATCAACACAACAAAAGATATAGATTGAATGCATGACATAACCCAATTTATGAAATTAGGACAAATGCCGAGATGTATAAGAAGAATACTAATGCAGATCCAATTTACCTGGTCATAGGCTATGGATAAATCAATTTTAATCACAACCCCTTTCATATTTTGAGTTTTGATGTTGTGTAAACCTTCCTAAGCCACACTGATGGCTTCATGAATGTGTCTGCCCCCAAGGAAAGAAAAATGTTCAGAGGATATGTATCTAGAAAGAATGGGCTTCAGTTTGGAAATGATTATCTTAGTGGTAACCTTAGATATGGCATTATAGAGGGAGATAGGCCAAAAATTATAGAAAGAGAGAGGATGACTAGATTTAGAAATAAGAGCAATAAAGTAGAGTTGAAGGAAGGACAAATGCAGCCCTCCTTACTAAATTTTGAATAACAGAGACCAAGTATTGACCAAAAATATCAAAAAGCTCAAGAAAAATCCAACTCCCCAACTGTCTAGCCCGAGACTCTTATCTCTTTGAAAACTATGAAACACCACCTTAATATTCTCCATAGGGACATCCTCCATTAAAACCCTACACTACTCAGCATCAACCATTCTCAGAAATAACTAAACAATTTCAATGACTTTAGCAAAAAAAGGTTCCTGAGGGGCTCTAAAAATATTTTGAAAGAATTTTTTTCCCATATTTTCCAAAATATTGAAAGAAGAGATCTTTGCACCATGATCATCCTGTAAGCTCCATATAGTGTTCATTGCTTTCCCACCCTTGGCATAGGTCTAAAAAAACTTCATATTCTCATCTCCACTTTTTGGGCTAGATTGCTTTACTTTTCATTCCTCCTCTGTAGTTTTTAGTAGGGAAATCCTTCTTCTTTCTAGGGTTCTAATAGAGGCATAGGATTCCTGGGAAGAGAAGCCTTCCTCATCAGAGGAGGAGATAAATTCTGGTTCCTTTTCAACTTTTCTAGCTCCTGAAACTCCATTAATTTCTTCCCATTTTTCCACTCATTTATTTCAAGTTTGGTTCTTTTTAAATTAGCTTCAAAATGAATAACAACCGATACATCCATTAAGGGAGTGAAAGGGATCCAATATGTCTTAAACAAAGAAATAAATTCCTCATCATTTAACTAGTACAAATTCAAATTGAAGAGACTAACAGTTTTATTGGATAATCCTTTGATGTCCAAGAAGATGGGGGAATGGTCCAAGATGCATCTCTCTTCATTCCATTGTATGAACAAAGGAAGAGAGTAAATAAGAGCTTCAATAATAAGAAACCGATCAATTATCCTGGAATTCTAATCGCCCCCCAAACGTCGGTTCCTCCAGGCGGGGGATAAATTTACGGGCTCCACATCTACCAACATATTTCAGGCGAGCCTGCTTATGAAATAATCCACTTTTGGAATCAACTTGGCTCAAGGGCCCTAGGATTTAGAAGGGCCTAAAGAAATGTTTAGATCGCCACCAATGATGGAATTGTTTAGATGAAAAAACAATTTATTGAGATTCGATTCCTAGAAATGAGTTTAATTTTGAGAGGGTTCATAAATATAAATGAATGTAATGGATTGACCTAGGACCATAGGAGATTTCTCAATTCCCATAATCGACTTCATACTCAAAATATTTGTAACAAGGACATGATGGGGGTTCCATCCCACAACAAGCCCCACAAAGTGACCAGAATGATCCACCGTCGAAAAGGACCAGCCATTTAGAAGGCCTTCAAGATAGGAAGAAATCATTATACTACTCCCCAAGGTTTCTTGGAGGGAAATAATGTCTGGACAATTTTCTTCAACAAGATGTTTCAAGGCTTGTTTTTTAGAGGGTAAAGTAGGAACCATATAATCAAATAATATAATTTTCATTAAGGGTATGTTGTAGGGGTTACACTTTCTTTAAGTGCCCCTTGAATTGAAAGTTGTTTACTAGCATCTAGGTCAACTCTTGTTTTTTCCTTTGCTATAGAAAGAAGATATTTTCACCCACAACTTCGATCCTCCATGACAAACATAGAGAGATGACCCAAACCCCATGTGATTCCTCCTCTCCAAGGAACCACAAATTGAGATCACAAGTTGTATAGACGTCATCAAATACATGACACTCAAAAGGGAGGAATGAAGAAGAGGATGACGGTGAAGGAAAATATCCCAGGGCGAGGGTAATCGAGTAAATAGCAGGAGTTGGATGAGAGGAAAGATTATGTGGAGGTAGAGAGGAGCTATCATTACATAAACCTTTAGATAACGTGGGAGAACAAGTAGGGCATTATGAAAAGGAAATGAAAGCATTGATAGAATAGGAATTTGAAAATGGAAATGGAGGACAAGACATAGTACCTTCACCAAATGAAACCAAGGGAACAAGAGGATGGACTTCTGGATGAGATCCTTATGACACCCGAGGAGCACCTTGGTCTGAATCAACGGTATCCAATAAAACATAATAGGAGGTCAAAGAAATTGATTCTTGAGAATAGAACCCCGTCTCCATCCCTCCCGCTTGATGAGAACCATAGGGTTTGTACACATTCTTGTGCATAGGAAGCACACAATATTTTGCATTGTGGCCATGCTGATGACACCGCTGACACCGAAAAAATACCATCGCAATCTAGAACAATGGAGTCCATCCCAAAACCTAATTCCATAGCACCCAAAAGCCCACCTCGAAGGTCCACACTAATGAAAATGCATGCCATAGATGTGTCACAATGGAAAGGTAAGAAGAATCATGCTCCAAATAGATCCCCATTTGGTTGCCAAAGTGGCAAAAAATTGCTCATGTCGTAGATGCACTGTAAGACCAAGAATGTAGACCCAAACTGGAACAATGTTTGTCTTCTATTGTCGAGTGTCCAAGAGAGGAGACCATTGTTTAAATATAGCAAGAGAGAAATCAATTTTTAGAACCTTCCCCTTTATGAGTTTGGCATCTGCCTTGTCCTCAAAAATTAAGTGTACCCAACCTTTTTCCAAATCCCTAACAAAAACATGGATTTTAGTCAAAGGATGCACCATGCACTCCTCCCATTCTTGGAGTAAAGGCAGTCCAAATTTTCGGCCACAAATCCTACCAACCAAAAAATTATAGCTAAAATCTTCAGCATGTTAAATTGCCACATCGAACCCTAGGGCCAAATTCATCTACAAGTTCTCGGTCTATTTTACAAATTGGCCCTTCTTCCTCTTTCTCTGTGAGAAACTCTTGTCCTTGCTCGAAGAACCATCATTTGGCACACTCGAACCTGTTGTATTAGAAGACCTCACTTCATGGCTGGTGAAAATAGGCTTTCCATCCACTACTTGGGAGACCAAATCCCTCAAAAGGAAGCTAAATGAGGGTAGGTCTGGAGATATAAAGGGAAATGAAGTAGTAGATGAAGCCCCGAGAATAAGAAAATCTTCATAGAAACCTTGGCCCTCGGAAGATAAAGTAGGAGTGACAGGGAAAAGAGGGTCAAACCCTAACTCTAGGGGTTTAGAAGAAAAGAAGGGTGACACTGTAGGGGTTTGTAAACTATAGCTCTAGAAAGAAGTGTGGAAACCCTCAAAGCAGTTGACAACAAAGGAGAAAACCCTGGCAACTTAAACCGCAATGGAAGAAAGACCCTCATTTCCACTGGTAGTGCATTGGTCTGAAATTTTTTGCATAGGGGAAACAGATGGAGCAGAAGACGACACACCAAGAAAACAACTAACAGATTCACCATGAGAATTGGGATCAGACTGTGATTGTTGGGCCCAAAAAACTTGAGAGACCGATGAATCTACATTGTAGTCAGTAGGTTCCTCTTACCCAGTTGTCGGGGGACAAATCAATGCTTAGTTAGAAGGAATAAGTCCAGAAGGGAGTCACCTATACAAGTGCTGAAAAAAAAAAAAAAACAGATTTAACCCAAAAACACTTAAAGAAAATGCAAAAAGTATGGAACTCGAAAAA
This sequence comes from Pinus taeda, assembly GCA_000404065.3. Taxonomy (NCBI): domain Eukaryota; kingdom Viridiplantae; phylum Streptophyta; class Pinopsida; order Pinales; family Pinaceae; genus Pinus; species Pinus taeda. The sequence continues at coordinate 284,655 of APFE030920114.1, read as the reverse complement.
AAGCTTGACAATTAGTAAAAAATACACATGAAAGGAAAACATGAGCACATGAAGACCAAAACTCTAGTGAAAAATAGAAAACCAAGCCCCATACAACAAGACCATGACCTCACCCAAAAATATTAATTTCTCAATATAAACATATAATTTATAATAAAATAAAATTTATATATATATATCAAACCATAAAATTTCAAAATATATTAAAATTAAAATTTCTCACTAAACTTATAAATGAAAATTATCTTTCACCACTTCCCAACCTACCAAGATATAACCTACTAAAAAAAATCTAAATATGTGCACGTCAAAGCCAAACATAAACTATACTTCCAAAATATATCTATCAACACATCCACTTCTTAAAAGTACAAAGAATTAACCATGGTTAATTGATCTCTACCTATAGCCATTTGAGATTAAACCATCAACACATCCACTCGTTAAAAATACAAAGAATCATAAAAATACAGAGAATTAACCATGGTTAATTGGTTTCTACATATAGCGACTTAAGCTTAAACCAGACAAGACCATCATGCCCTTTGGAATCTTTTATCACAGAAAGCCATTGGCCTACCTATCCGGAAATCCAATTTAACCAATGACCACCAAATAAGCGTCAGTAGGCTAAACAGGTCATGGACATGGTTGGCGCTATAATTCAATTATTGGATCACAAATGACAGACAGAGAATATCATGGCAATCCTCACCAGCCATGCAAACCTTATAATTGCTGCCCGGGAATGGGTCGACTTATCCCCGGGCAGCGTGAACGAAACGAGTGACGGCCTTAACCTTGCCCATGCCTCCTCTAATCTATGGAAGCCTGAGGCAACGTCTATTATGGTCAGAGGCAGAACCGACGGTGTACATACATAATTTAACACGGTCCTATTTGCCGCGTATACGAAGACGTTATTCTATTTAATAACGAAGACGTTATTAAATGAGCAAGTCCGTATAATTGAATTTTATCAGTTTAATTATTTAATTATAGATTTATATAATCTCACTCACTTAATACCATTATTTCACGGCGTTTTCACACTTATTTAATACCCATTAACCATTATCTCACCATCCTACATCCAGCATTAACTGTCCTGTGACGGGATGTTTATGGGTGTTTGTTGCTCGCTCTCCTTTCAACTGTGCAGTCGATATTACTGTTGTTATTCTAATTGTAACAATTTTAAGCTTTGTTTTTATTAAAGTAAGTTAACTCTGGAACAATAAGGTTTCGTTAGACTTTTGATTTTAGAATTTTAATAATTTCTCATATTATCATATTGTTAAAGGGTAAATTTGACTTTTATAAAATTATTTGATTTTTATCAATTTATGAATTTGAAGTTTCGATAATCTATGAATTTGTTCGTGATATTTTTATATTATGTAATTTATTAAAAAATAGGATAAATCATTGTAAAAGGTCTGAAGCAGTATACAAACTACTATCTGGCAAACAAATTAATTTTATTTCGAATACATGTCATAGTTCATATATATATATGAGATCAATAATTTTGTAGATATTAAAATTGTATTAATTTTTTATTTTAAATTTTAAAGCAAGTTTTGGCCAATTTAAACTGATGCAAATTCTTAAAATTTAGCTAATTAGTTTTATTATTTTAAATTTATTTAAAAAATTGGAAAATTTATATTATAATTTAGATAATTTTTTTTTTAATTGGTAAAATACTAAAAATAAAATAAAATGATCATTTTCTATACTCTTTTTTTATTCAACTAGGAAAATTACTATCAAAATTAAATGATTACTCTTTTTTTTAATTATCAAAGTCCCAATGGTGCTATGTCATTATTTTTTTTGTTGATATATTCCAATTCATGTGGTATTATATTTGCCTCTTTTGTGGTGTTTTTATGGGTTGTCTCAGCCTCCATATCTCTTGGTTTGCTTGTGAGGGGATTTAGAAATAGGGTTATTATTTTCATACCCCAAAACAATTCCAAGGTGATAATGCAAGGTCAAAGAGGAGTGGAAAGTTGATGTTAATGACCAATAACAATGTATCATATGGTGGATGGGTTTCAAGGTGGCAAAAATACTGACGATTAGTGTAGGCATGCATGATAAAGGAAGTGCATAGAGTTCATGACTCTTGCACAACATAGTTTGAAAGTGCTCGAGCTTATAAACATTTAGACATAACACACCCTATGCACGTGATTTAAATGGTTAAGCACTTTAATTTACAATTGAGCATAAATGATAGAGGATCTAATGACCATTGAGTCTCCATCTTCCATTGGCCATATTTGAAGTTACAAAGGTTTGATTATGGCGTGAAAGGGGTTGTTGGAGAAATAGTGAAGTGCATAATTTGATAGTGTGGCCATGCAATAGGTGGGCCTCACCTTGATTTTAAATGCACAAGTGCATTGTGTGTGCAAAGAAGAGCTCAATATTGGTTATTGGAAGGTCAACACTATTACTCATTAGTTTGGAAGTGTTCAAATATTAAAGCCACAATGTTCATATTGCCATATATGCTCACACTTGATTAAGGGCATAAGAGTACAACATGATAGCAATGCATGTCTTCTCAATGGTTAGCTCTTGATTGGACATCATGGAGGACAACTACACTATGTTGATAGGGAAAATGGAGGGTGTTCATGGGCTAGAGAGTTTGAGTGAGAAATTAAGGAAGTTGGTGGAATTGTCCACTGCTTCATCCCAAAAGTACATTTGAGAGCTCAAATTAAGAATACATTGATTAATGATAACCATTCTCTCATATATAGAAGGGATATTGTTGATGCCCCTTCATAAATTATGTGTAGAGGTGGTTGGCAATAATTTGCTCACATGCTTCTTCAAGATTATATTTGGACAAGAATAATCAATTGTATTCAATAAATGATTTGTCACACTAATTATAGGTATAGGGGTGATTAGTTCGCATGGGATGATCTTAATCAAGGATGGTTGTGAAATTAATTCAGGAGGCAATCTCCATCATTCGATTGAGAGCTCCAAAGACTATATGTACATAGTTTCTCATTTGAGAAAGTGTTCAATCTTATTCATCTATAATGCTCATCCTTAGGTCACTATTTTTCCATTGTTTTCCTAGATCTATGTCTGTCCTTAACCCCTTCCTCCTCCTCTTGTATCTCATTCTTTCTCTTGTAGAATACTTTTAAGAATTTCAGGGAGAAACTACCAAGTGTATGTTCTCATGGATATTGTTGTTGATCTCGAGCGTGTGCAGTTAGAGGGGAGAATAATGAAGTGTTTCTTATGTCAAATCCTTGTTTTTTGTTTGTAATAAATTTAATGACTAATTGAGAGATTGCATAGAATACGTTATAATGGTTATAGCAAAACCTAGTAGCCTAGTGCAAAGTCTCACTAGGTGACGTAGACAATGTACAACACTAGGGAGTGTTACCATTATCTCCCTAATAACTTCTCTCCTTTGTTTAGTGATGAACACAATACAACAAAAGGGTTGTTTCCTTGGGAGGGCTTAGGGATCAAGTAACCCATGGATCTTAAGCTAAGTCCCCCCTAAAGATCCTATAATGAAAATCCATTGGATATAGGCATAATAAATTAGTGTTTGAGGTGGATGGAGTAAAATCCATATTTGGGTCCAAGGTCGTCGAGGCTATATTTATAGACTATGGTTGTCCTAAGAGGCTCAAATATGGTTCAAGAGCATGCCAAATCAATAAAACATTTAAGGACGCTATAAAAGAGGGATTAAAATCATCAATATAAAACAATACAATAATTTACAACAACAACAAATTTAGTCGTGAAAATTATGGGTAAACAATATAGAATGAAGGCTAAATTAAAGAGTAAACTAGGGACTTAATCACAACAAATTTTGACTATTGAAAGACATATAACAACAACTAAAACCTTGACATTAACCCAAGAAAATGGCTAAAAAATGTAGGTAAAGTAACAATTTCACTTACCCAATACACTTTTAAATAATGACTAATTGTAGGACATGGGCCAATTAGTCATTAAATGATACAATTATTGGATTTTTCTATAAATAAACCCTAATTGTAACAATATAGAACTATGGAAAATTAACACACTCTAAGGAAACCCTGGAATTGTTTGAATCCTAGACTCCATCTACCCTAAATTGAGAAGGCACTGATCTATCTTTCTTGCAATAATCTCAACGCACAACCACACACACACATGTGTGTGTTGTGTGTGTGTGGTGTGGTGTGTGTGTGTATATAATATCATCTATATTATATATTATTATTATATATTAATATATATATATTATAATATATATTATATATTATTATATATTATATATATATATATAATATAATATATTATATATATATATATATACACACACACACCACACACACACACACACATCTGTTGTGTGTGTGTGTGTGTGTATGAGATTATTGCAAGAAAGATAGATCAATGCCTTCTCAATTTAGGGTAGATGGAGTCTAGGATTCAAACAATTCCAGGGTTTCCTTAGAGTGTGTTAATTTTCCATAGTTCTATATTGTTACAATTACTTTAGCCCAATTCGTATCTTCAATTAGAAATATTTCAAAAAAAAATAATCTTCTAATGATCAATAACAATTTTAGATAGAATAGTAAATGCAATAGACAATAAACAATCCAGAACAATAACAAGAGACATAAGGATTTGGTCAAATACTAGGGAAAGGCCACACAAGGGGGGAACCCTTTCAAATTATTATTCTCATTACATTTTCACAAAATGTTCAACGGAGGGAGTGTACAATGATCCAATTATTTAATCACAAAACAATCTAGAAAAACCAACCAAACAATATATAAGAGATGATCCCAACAAATTTATTGATCATAATCAAAGTTCCCATTCCTATGGTCAACAATCAAAGCCTACAGTCAATTTTCAAAATACCCTAGGTCCCAGTCACACAGAGCTAGTGATCATCAGTGAAGTTGCAACTCTCCAACCACACGGAATGCCTTGTATGTGTGTGACTACAACCTAGATTTCCCTGTTCCAACACTGTGGCCATAGATCAAATTTTCCTTCTCACACGTGAGCTCAGACCCTACAATTTCAGACATGTATGAACCTCTTTCACAAATCAATCTTAGAACTGTGCTAGCCAAACCAAAGAAGAGAAAAGAAGAAAATGCTAGATGATGTTGTCCAAAAGAGGGTCACTTAACTTATATTTATATGCTTCCAAGAATGGCCTGTACTTTTGTGCATATATGGGTTTCCATATTAAAAATACATTTTTCCTTAACAAATTAAATTCTTCCAAGGGCTAGGAAGGGTCGTGATGAGGAAGACTATCCATAGGAAGGAATTTGTCCCTGAGATGCCAAATTATCACTCCCTCTCAGCTAGGGAGAAATTATTCATTGCACCATGTGTCCCATCTCAAATATCATATTTTCTCATCTTTGCTCATATGTTGAACACTCCCGAATCTAAAATAAGAAGAGTTTGACATTATAGGTAAGCTCAAGCTACCACCCTCTATCCGAAATTACTGATTGCAACATGTGTCCCCTCTCAAATATCAAATCAAATACCATCTCTGCTCATATGTTAAACACTCTTGAATCCAAAAGAAGAATATTTTTGCACCAGAGGTGAGCTCAAGCTAACACCGTCTATCCAAAAATCGTCACATGGGAGTTTGAACTCAACCCACATCATCAGGGAGCCTAGCACAACCCACATTCCAAGGACAATAGGTAGGATGCAACTTACCATGATATGTAAGGATCACAACTTTCGTATTTTCTGTTGATCTTCCCATCAGAATCTTCAAGATTCAAATGGTAGAACACCTGCATCCACAACCTTGGGAGGAGATACCCACTTACCGTACAAGGTAAGGATCCCAAGTCATCATCTCAACCCCTTGTCCATATGGGGATGAATAATCCCAACAAGCCCAACTTGTGGGTAGGATGCATACTCGGGTATACTTGATAGAGGGAGATACACACTTGCCATGAGGTAAGGATCTGTTAAACAGACATGGACAGCGACAAAGAATAGGAAAGATAAAACATGCATTGCTATTTTATTAACAATTTGATATACATTTATAGTACATTTGGTGACCATTGGGATTCACATCCCAAGGTCCCTTGGACTACTTAGTCTGTTTAGCTTCCACACTAACCCATTTAGGATTAGGTGTCCAACATTCCCCCCCTTAATCCGAAGGGTTATGTAT
>APFE030920114.1:245269-278397 GCA_000404065.3 Pinus taeda | reverse complement strand
ACTCTGAAACTGAATGGGCTTGGAGTAGTCTGGAATATGAAAGGACAGGTCCTTGTCATATCCAAGACCAGTTCTGTGCTTGTTGTGGACAAGCTGTTCCCAAGGTCTGATGATGGGCTTGGGAAGTGCAGATTGAACTTCTGCATCTGCATGTAACATTGCTGCTTTGTTTGGTACTAAATCTGAATGAACTGTAACATTATTAACATGCTGCTGATGGGTGGTTGTCTCAATGTTCTGGACAAGAACAGGTTCAAAATGGTGTCTATTTTGATGTAGCTCTTCTTGCTGTAGCTGTGATTCAAGCTGCAAAAAATCAATCTTTTCCTGTGCATTTTGTAGACATGTCTGAATTTCTGAGAGAAAATTTTTGCTGATTTTGACTATATTATTCATAGTAGAGAGTATTAGATTGTCCACTAACTCTAATATTTCATTAATTGGAGTCATTATTAATCTTCAAAAAATAGTGAAACAATGAGGAAAAGTGACACAAGGTTAGGCCTGCAATACCCACGATCAATAATATCTAAAACATAGAAAAATGCATCCCAACATTTACCGAATCAAAAACTTCAATCACTAGTCAACCGGCTTGCTTTGAATAAAGATTTGTGTCATTCTGCTTATAATCACGGCGCCCATTCAATTTCAAATGTTGAATTTCCTGCGATTCCTTTTTGAGGAAACCTTCATTAAAACATCCACTCAAACTAAGCTTTGTTTGGCTACCATGAAAATAATAATCTCTTGAAAAACATATGGTTATATTCAACTTCACAACATAAATTTGGAATTCTGTATTCTATGACTCTAACTTAATCCTCCGATTCTGTTCTCTTGGGCCTTCAATATATAATGACAGCTGGGAGCATACACAAAGCCTCTCGTATCTTTCCTTCGAATCCGTTGCAGTCCATGTGCACTTCCATTTTGATAATCGACATCGCTGTTTGTATCTGATCCCGTGCTCACAACAACGTAATTAAAATCAGAGAGAAATAGATCATAGGTATGCTACTTGTGACGAATTGAGAGCTTAAGGATAGTGAGCATTACTCTGTCCGAAGAAGACATAATGAGGAAATAGTTGCAATGTTTTATAGAGAACATGGAGACAAAGACGTGAGGAATAGGTTTAACATAACCGAGAACAAGTGGAGAAGAATCAGGTTCAGAATCCCATGAATGCCTGGCATTGCTTTTCCCAATGTTCCTTTGTTTGCCTTAGGCGCTCAACCTTTTCCGTCTGAAGCAAATATACACCAGCATTTGAAACCATGACATGCCTGGGTGTATGAGAATGACACTAACACTGATTGAGAGGAAAACGAATGTTAAATGGTAATGTCAGAAGTAGGAAAGCAGAATATTGAGAATGGGATTGAACCCACACCCTTTCGGACCAGAACCTTACAACTCGGCCATCTCAACACGTGTTTTCATAAATTAAAACAATAATAAAACTTTTCGTACATTTTCATACCGCTCTTTATGGACCTAATCCGCCCATCACTCGCGCTTCTAACCACACAGACAATAAAGTCCCTGGTGTCAATCAAACAGAAATTTCCAGAATGGGGCAGTCCGAGAATCGAATTTGGGACCTCTTGCACCCAAAGCGAAAACCATACCAATAGACCAAATGCCCTCAGATGACTGCCGACCTTCCACAATTTTCTCTCCACAGATAAAATTGCCAGCTCCACTGTTGAAAGCCTGCTGTCACAGTCCACTGGTTCTCCACATTCCTAATGCCCTCTTTAACACATCAGTGTGTTACACCACATAACCTCTTCATCGATCCAATGAAGCCATATGCACACGCCCTTTGATCAACGATCTTTGGTTCATCCGCTCTGATACACGCAACAATTCAATACCTTTGGAATCCCTTCTTTCCCTACCACTCACACAGGTATGAATTACGGGATTCTCAGAATTGAGTGGTGGCCAGTAAACGCAGATGACATAATCTTAGTCGCACTACGAGCTTATTATAATGAAGCGGGCAATTCACGTCAGGTTCACCAAATGCGAAACAGGTGAACGCTAATTTCATGTTGCGTAACGCAAGTTGCCACAGACAGATGCAGTATTTTTTCGGATTTTATCAATCAGCGTGCAAGACCGTAATTTTCCGGACTTTAATGGAAAAGTTGCCATGTGAAAACTGTATGGGAGTATATTATGACAGAAGCTAACGAGCGCTTGACATCTCTGAGAGAGGCACAATGATTACTGTTGAGCACTGCAGCTCGCCTTATTCCTCATGGAGGTCACTGTGAACAACTTGTTCTCTGACTTACTCTCTCCCATTTATTCTTTCGGAATTTGGACCGAATATAGATATCAAAATGTATGTATATAACAATACGGGGAATCAGAGGAGTTACTTTTTCAGATTCAGGCCAGCGTTACATATTAAAACAGCTTTGAGATGCCAGGCCAGTGTTCAAGAGTTCCAGGAATTGTTATCTGACAGGGCAAAGCAGCGCATGCAAAGGAACAACATACTAAAAATACAATTCTGAGGGGCGCCAAGGTTTCCAGGAAAATTTCAGAGCATTAGAGTAGGTGCACAATGAAGAGTAAAATGCTCAAGTTATTACATGCAGTAGAAAGAGTAGAACTGTCATAAAAGATGCCACAAAATCAATATGAAACTACCGAGAACAGCGCTGAGGAGATTCCAGTAAAATATAGATAAACTGTTGCAAATACAGTGGGAATATAAAACGTTTGTTTACAAGTCAGTGCGCAGATATTCGACCAATCACTCTTCAAGGGGAATTCCTTTTAGCGCAGAATTCTAGGGGATTAAACTGAGGAAACACTTCTGACATGGAGCAGAAATGTCAGGACTAACATGCAGAAAGGCCACAAAACAAAACAAGTGGCTCAAATATGAGCAAGGCCAACAATCGCCCGCTCTGATACCATGTTAAACAGACATGGACAACGACAAAGAATAGGAAAGATAAAACATGCATTGCTATTTTATTAACAATTTGATATACATTTATAGTACATTTGGTGACCGTTGGGATTCACATCCCAAGGTCCCTTGGACTACTTAGTCTGTTTAGCTTCCACACTAAACCATTTAGGATTAGGTGTCCAACAAGATCATGCACGCCCTGAGATGACAATAAGGGAGATATACACTTACTGTGAGGTAAGGATCAAACACACCTATTGTCCACGAGTTCCCTCAAACCCAAGAGCTCTTCGACTCAATTCCTCACCTTGGGAGCTCAGACAGAGGGGGAGAGAATAACTTAATGTCCTTGATAAGCCCGAACCCTTACTCAGGAAGGTCACATCCATCAGTTCAAGCTTTTCTTTGAAGACCAATAACTTCCCCTTCAACAAAGCCTTGGTGAGTATGTATGCAATTTTCTTACCAATCGAAATATGACAAAGTCTCACAACTCTTCTCTTCACCATGTCACATATGTAATGATATTTGATCTCAATGTGCTTGAATTTTCATGAAATATTGGATTCTCTTCCAATCAGATCCCACTCTTATTATCACAATGTATCATTGTCGTATCTAAGACCTACTCAAAAAAATCTCCAAAGAGATTCCTCAACCAAACCGCCCCATAGCTAGCCATGCTAGCATCAATATACTCTGCCTCTGCCACACTCAAAGCTACAAAATTTTGTTTCCTGCTCAGCTAAGATATCATGGAATATCCCAAGCTAAAGCAACATTTGGATGTGCTGTCCCTGTCAATAATGTTTCCAACCTAGTCAACATCAGTGTAACCATGTAGTCTCACATCTCTGGAAGTATATCTCAAACCAATATTGATCATCCCATGCAAATATCTCAGAATGTGTTTGGAAGCAATCCAATGTGCATGAAGGGGCTCGATTATCAATTGAATCAAAGTGTTCATTCCAAATCATGTATCAGGATGAGTGTTCACAAGGAACATCAATTCCCCAATCAATTGTCGATACTCAGAGGGGTATGTCAAGTCAGGTCTAGCAACGTCTCCACATAACTTATTGAAATTCATCTCCATTAGTGTGGCTAGGGACTTGCATTCATCCATTCCAAATATTTCAAATAACTTCACAACATGCTTTCCTTGAGAAAGGAAAATATATCTAGGTCTCTGCAAAACCTCTAGCCCCAAAAAGTAATGCATCATACCAAGATCCTTCATTTTGAATTTGAATGCCAAACCCTCTTACATTCAATCATTAGGGGCTCACTACATGTCAAGAATATATCATCAACATATAAAAAAAAATTAAAGGCATACCTTGGACCACTTTAAAATGGAGGTTCAGATTGACACAACTTCTTATGAATCCAAGCTTCACCAGGTAACTGTCAATATAGGCATACCAGGCTCGGGGAGCTTGTTTCAAACCATATAATTCTTTCTTTAACCCACAGAAATTAGTCTTCCTATCCTTTAATTCAAATCTCTGAGGTTGCTTAACATATACTTCTTCCTGTAGTATGCCATGAAGAAATGTTGTCTATACATCCATTTGATCAATAGTCCATCCTTGGCTAGTGGCAAGAAAAAATATATCATCATAGTCTTATCCCTCTTTCTAGGAGAAACCTTAAGTCATAAACCTTGCTTTTTACTTTTCAATGCTTCCATTAGCTCCATATTTGATCTTATATAGCCATTTTGAAGTTACGACAAACTTTTCCTTAGTTCTCGGCATAACACCCATACATCATTCTCTTAATCGATCCATACTCTTTGGCCATAGCATCCTTCCAAACTTTTTCTTTCATAACTTCTTCAAATATAGAAGGCTCAATCTAGATAATAGTGCTTATAACTACAACTGACCCTTGATATTGGCATGGCTTCTTACTCCCTCTAAGGGTATTTTTGGTAGGAACATGTCTCTCAACATCTTGTAGAGTATCACAAAGACATATTGGTATATTCTTGGTAGGGGAATCACCTGGAGGAGGATTCAAGGGGTCCATAGGTTCCATGGGATCATCGACTATGTCCTTCTCAGATTCAGGTATAGACAAACCTTCTGGTAAGTCATTATCATCTTTCTTCTCAGCAGGAGGAAGGTCCCTTTATTTTCCAAGAGAAACATCATCATCGAAATTTACATCCCTGCTAAACTCGATCTTCCTTTAACTATATATATATATATATATTCTAAATTCTTTAGAACTTTCACAATTACTAACAAACATACCTTTCTTTCTGGTGGCTTCTAGCTTGTTCTTCATGTCCTTTGGCACTCAAAATTATATGGGGCAACAAAATATCTTGAGATTTCCAATGTCGAGCTTCACACCTCTGAATACTTCTTCGTTAGTCTTTCTATCAAATTCTTGATGATGAACCTTGTTTTGAACACATACCGTTGTATTTGTATCTTCTCTCGAGAGGAAATTCAACAACTTTTGATCATGTAGCATAACTCAGGAAGCTTCTACAATGTACCTATTCTTTCTTTTGACCACTCCATTTTTCTCGAGGTTGTAAGGTACAATAGTTTCCTTCTTGATTCCATCATGCTTGCAAAAGTCAATGAACCCATTTGAAATGTACTCTCCACCATTGTCAAATCAAAAGACTTTGTTCTGCTTCCCTATTTACTTTTCTATCAGCGCCTTGAAGTATTTAAACATATCAAAAGCCTTGTCCTTGTGCTTTAAGTAGTATATCCATGTTTTCCTGGAGAAATCATCAACGAATATTATGTATTAGAGATGTCCACCAATGGAGTGCACATGCATGGATATGCATAGGTCAGAATGAATAACTTGAAGAATATCATCAGTCTTGTTCTTGCTAGAGGGGAGTGGTCCCTTCATGCAAGAACACTTACAGTGGTTCAAGTTATTATCAGGATCACTAAGAGACAAAGAAGGGACATATTGTTTAATATTATAATTAACATATGTAACTAAACGTTTTCATATTAGATGAACATGCACATTGTATGGCATTTTTTTATTTATTTTAATTTTAGTGGCAAAATCATACTAATTAATTTATGTTGATTAATAGCGAACACATAAAAGCAATCTAAAATTACTAAATTAGTAGTTTATATTGATTAATGATGAACACAAATAAAATGAATATACGATTAAATTAGTCGTTTATAATGATTATTAATGAAAGTAAATGAAATGAATATAAACTATTAAATTAGTCGTTTATATAATGAATATGAAACTATCATAAAAAGACAAATGACTACTGCAAATGATAAATTTGTGATTACAAATGACAATCAAATTTTGCATATATACAACTAGTAGTAGCTAATTTACAATATCTTATAACACAACCAAAATTTAGTCATAGATATTTGGTCATTAATTGGTTTCAAACAATGACTAAAATTTGCATATATGTGACTATTAGTAGCTAATTTCCAATATCTTATAACACGACCAAAATTTTGGTCATATTTCTTATCCCAAACAAACTCCAACATGAATGGATAGAAAATCAAGCATCCCAGAGACTAAATTCTCCAATTTTTGTAGGGATTCATAATGTATATGTGCTATCCTTCAGTGCCATATCTCACTTTGATGATTATTATTATGGACCATTTCTAGAAGAGGTATTACATTGAATCTATAGAGTCCTTCAACTCTATATCCCAAGTTGAATGCATCCATCATACATGATTTCTTAGGCCAATTGAGGAATTATCACTTTATAAAATATACTCTCATGCCCTTACCTTCCAAAGTAGAAATATATACCAAGTTATTCTTTAAACCCATAACACACATCATATCATGAATAAGAATCGATTCACGAGAGTTAAAATGAAATTTGACAGAACCAAAACCCTTCACAAGATGTCTATATTTATATCTAGGAATTATTGTCAAACTTGTCTCCCTCTCAACTAATTTAGAGAGGAATTCCTTGTACCTAGAGAAATGTCCAGAAGACCCACTATCTACAAACCAACTATCATATGAATCTAGAGGAGAAGATATAGAAAGAGAGGAAATAAGAATATATTCAGATTGAATATCCAATTGCATTGTTTTCATACCTAGAATTTCTTGATCTTTTTTGAGGATGATGACCTTCTTCATAGTCATCTGGAGTGTCTTGTTGGAATAAGGAATTGCTAGAGGGGTGGGGGGTGAATCAATAATTTAAGAAAATGTGACTTTTATTTTCTCATTGTACTTTCTTATATGAGAGAATTCATTCATAAACTAATAAATTACTAAAATTTTAGATACGCAGACTCAAACAACAATCTCATGTAAAGCATACATTTGACACAATGTTTTCACATGGAAACCTAGAGAGAAAAAACCACCAATATGTTGTTTGTTTTATGATGTAATTTAAGCACCAAATTAATTACATTTTTTTGTTGTGAGCACCCACTCAATGGAAGCATCAACCCCCTTTGTTTTAGCAAGCACCAACTTTCCAAGAGGCACCAACCCATTTTTTTTCAGCAAGCACCAACTTGCCAAGAGGAACCAACCCCTTAAGTATTTAGGAACAAACTTGTCAATGCCACTGTTCTACTTTTTCATACAATTTTCAAACTGAAAACAGAGGCATATCATGTTACAAGTAAAATACCATCTAGTGGTTGTTTGCAGATACAATTTCTACACTCTTCTTTCTAAACACTTGTGGCAGTCCTGCTCTTGCTACTTTCTCTGTGTTCTGCTATCTCTGCTCAGGGCTTTCCACTGTTTTCAACACAACATTACCATTGCAACACTATACTTTCTGAACACTTGTGGAGGTCCTCCTCTTGCTACTTTCTATGTGTTTTTCTATCTCTTCTTAGGGCTCTCCACTATTTCCAACACATCACTACCCTTGCAACACTCTGCACCTATGTCTTAGGCCACAACTCTTCTCTTTCTTACTCTCACATTTGCTCACACTCCAAATTTGCTCAATGGAGGCTCATAATTTTGTTCCCGTGCTGCACTTGGCTCGATGTAACACTGTCATCATCAAATCTGCCTAAATGTGTACTATTGGCATGGCTCCTCATTCTTTTGCTGAAAAAAACTTCCCCTATTCTATCGTTGCATTCAGGATCAGAGGAATGGGCAATGAACACTTCTCTGTCACGTTGCAGGCATTCCATGTTGTGTATTAAATATTGGCTCTCCTTACATATTTCAAAGAAGCTCACCATGATCATTTATGGCTTGCATAGACTTAGCTAAACATTCTCATGACACCTCTATTCTTTATTTTACAATGCGTGCATGAGAGTTCTTCGACCATCAACCATACTGAAATGCATTCAAAGCCACAACTATCGATTCATACATATTTAATACACCTTTGTACTGTTATTATATCAACAAGTTTTCATTATAAAACACTATCAAAGCCTTTTCCATATCAAAACTTTTACGCATAAAAACCATACAACAACAACGAACTATGATAGTCCTTAGCCCCTTATGTATAAGCCCCTATTTGTCTTTTCCTCCATAGAACTGAGGGTTGTGACCAAGGGCTCATCCTTAAGGTGCTAAGGCCTCCCGACCCTCAATGGTGGCTATATTTCCTTTGTTGGCCCCATTTGTTTCATAAAATTGATGCTTTATACTGCAGGAGGCCATTTATCAGAGAATTATTTATGTTTCCACTATGCCATCCACCAAGGATCACTGATCACCGATTGTCAAAGTGATGTCATCACATGCCACGTGGCTTCTTCTGACCAGTGACACGTGTCACCTAGATATGGCCCATTATGCCATCCAAAAACCAAAAAAACCTGCCACATGTCCCTTCGTATTGTGATGTCATGCTGCCATCTATCCTTATAGAAGCCAACCAGAGACCTCCAAGTGTCCTCCTAATGGATAGAGAAAGGGACTTTCCCTTCTTGGTTTCACAAGAATTTTATTTGTAAAAAAAAAAATTCGACTCTCTCGATGATTTAACACTTGAGGCCTAAATTTCGGCATCACTTTTGTCACACCGAATGCTGATCATTGATGCACCACTGTGTGCCGACTGCTGAGATCTCTGATACATCATATCACAAATCACATTTCACAACTTGTTGTTGCACTACACCCCTGATTCTCCATCCTCCGATCTCTGATATGTCGGGACCTCTGATATGTGATATCACAAATCACTAATCGACAGTCCAATTCCGCCATGTACTAGGCCTTGAATCCCCTGATCATCGATTTTTGGGACCTTTGATCTCCGATATTCCTCACTACATAAGGCTTGAATCACCTTGAACTTTAGTAGGCCATATTATCCGAACCACAAGACCATTTCTTGAATTTTTCATACTGTTGGAGATTTCTTCTAGTGAACTTTCCAATGAAAGGATTCCAATTAACCACTGAGCCCATCTTCTGCCTCAAAATATGGCTCCAAATTCTATACATAGCAGATCATCACAACCGCCAAAGCATGGAGCCCCATCATCAAGCTAAGCCTTGTTTGAAATCAATGCCAACACTTGCACAACTAGCCACCTACATACCATCAAATGTCCAACAATCCCCCCTTTTGGCATTGCTGGAAACATTGCGGGCTCCCCCTCAGGCTAGGTGTTGAACCTCAGAATTAACCACTCCTTGACAGTTTTTCTCATCTCCTTCCTTTGATTTTTTATAAGATTACAGATCCCCATCAATGATAAATGATAGGTTTTGTATTAAGGGAGGCATTACATGATTGACATGTTATATTTTTATGTTTTTTCTATTTGAATAATTTTTTGCAAATTAGCTATAGAACACAGTCTATTCTGTAGCTAACTGTGTATTCCATAGCAACTTCCATGGTCTAGTAGGTTCCAAGAGTCAAATGAAGAATCTAGCCACATGGGCATCTCTAGAATCATCTCCACATGGATTCTATCCTATGCACTCAGCCTAGATCGACAAGAAAGCAAGCTCAAGATCATAGTCAAAGGTGGAGTCAAACATATGATACCCGGAAGCAATATGACTCTTCGTCTGTTCTTTCACGGTTAATAAATAAATCTAACAGTTCTATTGCAAGCATTAACTTGGATCAGCCACCTGTGTTAACGTTTCTGTTGCAAACGTCTCGCTCAAATTTAAGTCACTTATAGCTGATCAGACATTCACACAGTTCTATTGTAATATGTATGAGCCACCTATAGCTAGTTTTCCTTAAAGACAGTTATGATTATTTCCTTTTAAACACTAGTTGTACAGAACCGAGGGGGTGTGGAGAAGTTTATGTATTAGGTTTAAATTTCTAGCTCTGTATTTTGGGACTTTGTTCTTTCCTATAATATAAGTCATGTGTTGACCAATGATCATTTAGAAGAGCATTTTCAATTAGTTAGCAGCTCAACCCAGTTAGTTGCAGAGGTCCCCTGCACTGAAGGAGGTTTTCTTTCCATTCGTTTTCTATTTAGTTTTAATTTCATTATTTTCTTTTAGCAATATTTCTAACTTAGGTTTATTTATTTTAGTTTTGATCAATAGCATAATGTTAAAGCTCAATTGTGTAGTCTTGTTCTTCCAACACATTTCATGAAAGGAAATGATTTTGTTTCAAAACAGAGTAAGGTTGAAGTAATGAGAACGCACTATTGTCTAGCTTACTCACTGTTTTGTTATTTATTTTCTAGGACAGATTTGTCAATCCACTGTGTTAATGAATGTTTTTGATCACCATTTCAAGTTGATACTCATCCTAAACTAAATGGTTAAACATTCACTCCATACAATGGTTGAAATCAATCATTTACCTTTTGCATGTTTCATTTAGTTCTCTAGATCATGAAGTATAGAAAGTTGGTTGTATCCCATCTCATGAAGGTTATCCTTCAAAATTGAAGGTTAGAGTAACTAGAAGTACTTCAGTTGATTTCATTCTATGTATTTATTTCAACATGCATTACAACTTCACCCTTAATTTTAAGAATTAGATTCATGACTTAGGATTAATGACGAGATAGGACAGATGCTCTGTTTTTCCTTTCTTTAAATTAAATTTTGGCTAGTTTCAACTCTTGGTTCATCTTTAGGAAGTTTAGATTTAGTTTCTCATAGTTTAGATTGTACATCATTAGGAATCAGAGAACAAAAACCCCCAAAACAATGTAAAAATACAAAACAATGAAGTAAGAAGGGTTAACTAAGCACATATAGTGCACTACACTTCATCAGCTTACAAACCTTTGTTGATAATTTATGCAAATAATTTAGGACACTAAATTGACTAGATATTTTGGCGTCATTGCAGGGGAAGTTTAAATTAGGTAACCTTATCTCTTACATTAAAAAAAATGATATGCGTAGAGAAAGAGACTCTAGGGTAGATTTATAGTTAGAGGCAGGAGTTCCATTCCTACAACACCACCTACTCCACCAAGACTAAGAAGAAATACACCTCCATCTCAAGCTCATACTCCTAGCCATAGAACTCCTAAAGTTCTAAGGTTAGAAATTCAATCAAGAGGATCTCCTACTTCATCTACTGAGGCAATCCTTGGGGAGGAAAATATTGGATCTCCAATAGAAGGAGTAGCCTTTTTCACCTCCACAGGGGAGCATATTTTAGTTGAAGAATTAAGAATACCTAGTGTGGAAGAAGAAGTAGAACCTCTCTCCCACATACCATTAATAGAGGAACTAGAGGAAGAGAAATTAACCTTGCAGGTTGAATCTTATATTGACTCTAAAGAAACTATAATGGCAGAAGAAGGAGAGGATGGAGAATTCACACTGTTTGGAGGAGGAAGAGGTAGAGGAAATAATGGAGAAGGAAGAGGAAATAATGGAGGAGGTAGAGGAAATAGGGAAATTGATAATTCTTTTGGATTCCCTATAGTTAATGAAGAAACGGTTGCCACAATGAAAAATATCTCACCTTCTGTCCTCCCAAATTTCCATGGGTTAAAAAGTGAAGATCCTGAATCATTTTTATTTGAATTTGAAGTCTTGTGTAGAACCTATGATTATTTAGAAGACTCTCAAAAACTTAAGTTGTTTCCTTTAACATTGAAAGGAGCTGCTTTGAAGTGGTTCATGAGGTTGGTCACTCAGTCCATTAGAACATGGAATGACATGAAGAAAGTTTTTTTGCATAGGTATTTGGATTATTGTATGCCTACCAATCACAAGGATGAAGTGTTCAAAATGATGCAAAGAGAGGATGAAAAGTTAGAGGATTTAATTGAGAGATTCAACTATAACTTGAAAAGAGCAAAGATGGATAACTTAGATGAGTATACCTTAAAATCTCTTCTATTAAAAGCCATTAGAGATGAGTGGATATATTGTTGGAAATAATACTGAGAGGGGGGTGAATCAGTATTATTAGGATAATAATTTTATTTCCCAAACAAATTTGTATATGCTACTTCAACTAAGTGAACCAGTGTGTACACCTCACTGTACTTAAAGAAACCAGCGTATATGCAGAGAACTTTTGATTTACCCAATTTATCATGCATTGAACTTTAACCAGTATATCAGAGATTTATTAGATAGTGCAATAAAAGAAGAATAAAGCATCACACATAAGCAACACACATGAACACCAAGATATAAGGTGGAAACCTAAAGTGGGTAAAAACCACCTATTGCTGTCGTCTTTGTCTTCTTTTAATAATAAGAAAATCTGTTTACAATCTTGTACTAATGCAGACTTATACCCGTACGCAGGCTTCTACGTACAGAGGGTTACAACCTTCTCTCATTCTCCAGCTTCTACTGGAAGGAAGCTACAACCCCCTAACTCTTGTACTATCTGATATGTTTACTAGTACATAGGTGGTGACCTACATAAGGCTACGACCTTCTTTCTTCCTTCAAGGACCACGTTTCATAAATTTTCAGACTTGCTCCATCAACAACATGATAATTCAATCCTTAAATACATCTGCATCAACCAATCACTGAAACTCAACCACAACTGAATCAATCAATCATTTTGACAACCCATTGTTAAATCACAATCAATTTGATCATTCAGAATATTGTCACCAGAATACAGTAACCAGAACCCAAACTAGAACCCAGAACTTTATAACAGCAAATAGAAACAACTGAAACATACTTTATGGGGTATACACTACTTCCATGTGTCGAACCTATGTGTATACGTGCTTTTATCAAATCCAACTAGTGTACACACCTGCATTGAATATGAATTCATAATTTTGTAGCTATTCTGGACTTCAGTTATACCTAGATCATAATATTTACAGAACAACACATGCGTCAGTATTCAGATCTAGACTATACATGATCAAACCACATAATGATAATTCATTTCAAGCCTTAAGATCCTTATCCATTATTAGATCTTATCCTCCATCAACCGCTAAGGTTCATCCTTGGTTTAGATCAAGCACAACACCATAAGCCAATAACCTGCATACTAGATCTCACAATTCATCAGATATTCGATACTTGCACGCTTTGGCCTATTGATCCTCTCCTCCTTCTATAGTTTTAGGCCTCTCTCAATACCATGGACCAAAACCACATAGGACCAATACCTTGGACCAAATACCTAGGGTCAATACCTTGGACCAAATACCTTGGACCAATACCATGGATCAAAATACCATGGACCAAATACCTCGGACCAATTTTTTTTTTTTCCAAGATATATGCACTTTTCCTTCTGTGAAAGTGCTTGTGTACGTATACACTACTTGTGTTCAGTGAACCTGCGTGTATACACAGCTTGGTTAAAGTGAACCTACGTATACCTCTCTTTTTTCATTCTTTGTAGTCTGATCTATAATTCTTTGTTGTTAACCTGTTGTACTGTGATCTTTCATTTGAGTGAGTTTCCATTAAGGACAACACCTGTATCATAATGCCAACAATCTCCCCCTTTGGACTTGATGGCAACAACAACACCGAGTCACTCTCCCCCTTTTACATCAAGGGCAAAGGGTCATACTCCCCCTTTGACATACATTATGCTGATCATGCTCCCCCTAAGTACATGTTGAATTCTCTGCTATACTAAAATGTACTGATTGAGCTCCCATGATTGAGTCCATGCTCCCCCTCAGCACAAGAAAAGTCTACAAAACAATTTTCTAAAAGAGTAACATGACTCTATAACTCAACTATGTGGTTATGACCTTCCTATCACCAACGACTCATACATACATCCATATCCCAACCAAGTGGGCATATACCAATTGTTTATACATGAAAAAAACAAGAAATATTACATTATTCATTCCATGTAAAGTGGGGATATAAATTACATCGTTTTTCCAAGAGGACCCATTCAAATGTATGAGAATACATATCAGACCCTAGACTTTTACATGACTTGAGCAGTAAATGGTATAAATATCTGAATCCATTGCTGGACTCAACAACCATAATGCCAACAATGCTGAATGTACATGAAGGCTAATGCTCCCCCTGAATCGGTGCTACCTGTGCATTGTTAATAGGTTAAAGATCAAGGCATCTTTGTTAGTCAGATAAAATTAATGAACAAAGCATATCATCAATATCAGCCAGAGCACCCATATCAGAGCCCGCCCCACTATTTTTCTTGCCTGAAAAACATATACACTCCTTGACCCACAGAAACCCGTGTGTGTACGCGACTACACTTTAGGAAACACACATATAATCACCTTTCTTTAAAAAGTTTGATTTAATAGCAGGATGATTGATCCAGGTGGATGTTGGTGGCCACCCACCTATCCCATTTGGACCCCCATAACTATCTCTTTCAGTTTTTCAGTTTCCTTAATTATAGCACAGTTTACTATTTTTAGCAATTTTTCGGGTCCCAAACTTACGGAGTTGTTTTGAGGCCCTAAACAACGTTTTTTGGGAAATCTACTGCCAACGACTTTTTTGTCAAAAAATCATCTTTTTCGTAGTAGTCCTCGGAGAGATCTTTCCAACGGGCTATCATGCGCGTCAAACGGAGATAATATGACCAATTCGCGACCCCGGGAAGTTGATGTACCAACTTACCCAAAAATGGGGCCCACAATTTGGCGTTTCATCTTCTAGGGTTAGCTTTTGGAATGTGAAGGGTTTTCCATTGTTTCTCAGCAATAAATAGGCCTGGAGCCTCATTGTAACACAGTTCAAAGGATGTAGCCGCCACATCTCTTCTCAGAGATAAGCTACCATCGCCCTAGCTGGTTTATTTCCATTTCTGTTTGTAAGTATATTTCAGTATTTTACATAATGAAATGAAGTATTATTTATGCTGCATATCTGTCTTTATGGTTATCTCTGTATTTTATTTCGTTCCTGTTTAAATCCGGATCAAGGATGCAACAACTACTCCCAGCTTTTGTCTGAGATATTCAAATGTCTCTCTGGGCAGTGGTTCAGAGAATATATCAGCAACCTATTCTTTGGAGGGAACATATTGCAATTTGACCTTTTGTTCAAGCACTTGTTCACATAGAAAATGGTATTTGATGGGTATGTGCTTGGTCTTGGAGTGCATGACTGGATTCTTTGAAATACTGATGTGTTAACACATAGAATGGAGATGGGTGGAGTGCATGTGATCTAAATGTCTTGCAATGTTTGCATCATCCAAAGTAGTTTTGTGCAACAAGATGCAACAGCCACATATTCTGCTTCAGCTGTAGATAACACAATTGAACTTTGTTTCTTGCTGATCCAAGCCACTAACCTGGAACCCATATAGAATGCACCACCACTAATGTTTTTTCTGTAATCAACACTTCCTGCCCAATCTGCATTTGTATATGCATGAAGAGTAAGATCTGTATCTGTAGGATACCATAAACCAAAGTTCTGTGTTTCTTGAAGATATTTGAAAATTCTTTTGACTGCCTAAAGGTGTGATTCCTTTGGATTTTCTTGGAATCTTCCAACTATTCCTACTGCATGCATGATGTCAGGTTGGGTACCTGTTAGATAAAGTAGGCTGCCAATCATGGATTTGTAAGTTGGTTGATGTACTGTTGCTGATTCATCATTTGAGCTGAGACTGCATCCTGTTACCATTGGGGTGCATACAGGTTTAGAATCTTCCATGCCGTACCTTTTCAAGATCTATTTGAGATACTTGGTTTGTGAAAGAAAAATACCATCTTTATTTTGTTGAACTTGTAGACCAAGAAAATAGGTAAGCTCACCAAGAAGGACATTTCAAATTCTTGCTGCATTACCGAAGAAAAATTTCGACTCATGGATTCTTCATTGCTACCAAAAATGATATCATCAACATAAACAACAATTATAAGCAATTTATTAGTGTCAATATTTGTAAATAGATTGTTATCTGCTGACCCTTTTGAAAAACCCTGTTGGTGGAGATATTTGTCAAGGCAGTAATACCAGGCCCTTGGAGCCTATTTTAGACCATAGAGAGCCTTTCTGAGTCTGCATACAAGTTTTGCATCATTTCCAAGAATGAATCCTTCTGGTTGTTCAATATAGACTTCTTCTTCTAAGTCTCCATTAAGGAAGGCAGATTTTTCATCCATTTGGTATACTTTGAATTTCTGAAAGCTAGACAAAGCAAGAAACATCCTTATGGCTTCAAGTCTAGCAATAGGTGCAAAAGTTTCTTCAAAATATATACCTTCTTGTTGAGAATATCCTTTACAAACAAGTTTGGCCTTGTTTCTAATAACTTCTCCATTTTCATTCAGCTTGTTTTTGAATACCCATTTAGTTCCTATGATATTTTTATCATGAGGTCTAGGAACTAATTCCCAATTATTATTCTTTTCAATTTTCTAAAGTTCTTGATTCATGGTCTTGACCCAACATTCATCTTTGCATGCTTCATTTACATTTTGAGGTTTGGTGGAGGATATTAATGCTAGATAGCTTGAGGTTTCTGTAATAGTTCTTCTTGTTTGTACGCCTGCTTCTTTTTCCCTTAAAATTTGAGTTTTTGGATGATGTTTCTGAACATACTTGGATGGAGTCTTTTCTTCTACTGTTATCTCTTCTTCTGGTGCTTCATACGTTTCTTCTTCAGAATAATTGTGATTTGACATGGGAAAATAATCCCCATCTTCTTCATTGTCATATTTTTCGGTTTTTATATGTTTTGGATTTTTGCATGCTTCATCAACTACAACATCAATACTTTCAACAATTTTCCCAAGTCTTTTGTTATAACATTTATATCCTTTACTTTGAGAAGAGTAACCAAGAAGAATACCTTCATCTTCTCTGGGCTCAAACTTACCAAATTTTTCATTAGTCCTTTTGATATAACATTTTCTTCAAAAAACTTTAAAGTATTTTACAATAGGAGTCTTACCATACCAAAGTTCATGTGGAGTTTGAGTGTTGTTTACTTGAACATTTGCTTGGTTGAGAATAGTTACAGCAGCGAATGCAACTTCACCCCAGAAGGCTGCAGGTGTTCCAAATTCATCTAGCATAGCTCAAGCCATTTGTCGAACAATTTTGTTTATTCTTTCTACAACTCCATTTTGTTGAGGAGTCCTTATGGTGGAGAACTACCTTTTTATTCCATGTTGTTCACAAAAGTCAAAGAATTCATCCGAGGTAAATTCCCCTCCTCGATCAGATCTGAGGCATTTGATTTTGCGATCTAATTCATTTTCAACAAAAGCTTTAAAGGCTTTGAACTTTTCAAATGCTTCATTTTTATGCTTTAGAAGACCTATCCAACACATTCTGGAAAAATCATCAATAAACAAAATAAAGTATTCTTCTCCACAAGGTGAATTTTTCCTTGATGGTCCACATAAATCAGTATGGACAAGTTCAAGAGGCTTACTATCTAACCCTTCCTTTTCAATGAAGTGAGCTCTAGTTTTCTTACCGAATTGACATGTTTTACATATTGTATTTTTAGGGATGCTAATATCTAGAAGATCACGAACAACCTGGAATCTACATGCTTTTCTTATTTGAGAAAAGCTTAGATGTCCCAATGTTCTATGCAACAACCAATTTTCATCATTTTTGCTTAAATAGCACTATTTTTCTCCTCCCTTGAGTATGTATAAGTTGTTTGGATTTCTTATACCTTTGATCATGTTTTCTCCTGTATCAAGCTCATGAACAACACATCTGTTTGATCGAAACACCACTACATTTCCTTGATCACACATTTGAATGACACTCAATAGGTTATGCTTTAGACTATCTACATACATAACATTCCCAGCTTTAACCTTTTCTTTCATGAAAATAGAGCCTTTACCTTTTATGATAGTAAGAGTGTCGTTTCCAAATGAGATATTCTTTTCCTTTTCTATGGCATTATATGAGTGAAGTTTTTCTTTGTCACTTGTCATGTGTTTTGAGCATCCACTCTTGATGTACGAATGATTTTCTTATCCTTTTGCATACAAGGATATACCACATCTTTCTATTTGAGGCTCTTTCCTTCTCCATATCTTGGGATTTAATGGAGTTTGCTCCTTTTGAGATGTTTGCCAAAATTTGCTCTTGCATCCAGATTCTTCATGGCCAAAGTTGTTACGGGTTGAGAATTCGATATCATTTTCAAGAAGAGAAAAGTTATTTAGGAACTTTTCTTGATCCCTATCACATTCCTTTGATTTCGTGCTTCTCTAGTCATGATGGTTTTGTAAGAAACACATTGAGCAACTTTGAGTCCAAAACTATGACATGAGAAACATTGACCACTAAAGAAGTTCATGCGATTATTGAATCTATTGACTTGGTGATTGTAGTTTCTATTGATATTCATCTTTGGAGAAAATTGAGTATGGTTTACCTAAGGTTGGTTGTGGCTGCTTTTCATCCTTGAAGCAAATTGAGACTGATTTACCTGGTGAACTACTTTATGCCTTTGCTGACAATTGTCATATTGTTTACTGTTCCTTGTTGCATCAAGATAGATTTTAGTGGAGGTTGACGACTTTTGTGATTGAGATGCTTCTTTAGTATATCTAAGACTTGTCTTTATCAGAGGAGAATGTTGCACTTTGATAAGTTCATTTAAGGTTTCTGATCCTTTAGCAAATCTAAGATTGAGAGATTTTGTTTTCTCAAGATCCTTTCTTAGACCCACAATTTCACATTCTAGTTTTTATTGTGTTTTTCCTTTTCAGCAAGTTGGTATGTCAAGGTATCTATAATCATATTCTTTTCTTCTAAACATATTTTATTTTACATATTTCTTCATGAAGGTCAACTTCTTCTAAAGCATCCCAAAAATTATCATTGTCATAAGGCATTAGAAGTCTATAGCCATTATTATTTTCATTTTCATCACTATTTGATAAACCATTGCTATCTTCATGAGTATAGTAACTCTTTTTACTTACAACTTGTTTTTTTATTCCATTTTACATATTCCTTC
Source organism: Pinus taeda (assembly GCA_000404065.3). Lineage (NCBI taxonomy): Eukaryota > Viridiplantae > Streptophyta > Pinopsida > Pinales > Pinaceae > Pinus > Pinus taeda. The sequence goes on along the minus strand of APFE030920114.1, from coordinate 259,105 downwards.
CCTTTATCAGATTTATATTTATGAGGACATTTGGCAGCATAATGAGCGACTCTACCACATGCAAAATATTTGAAGGGTAGTTTACCTCTAAATCTTCCGGAACCTCGTTGAAGTTTCTTGAAAAAGTTTACTTCATCTTCTTCTTCTGAAATATGTCCTGATTCATTGAGTTCTTCCTTTCCTTTTGGTGAATCTTTAAATGTAGCTTCTCTCATATCTGATGGATCTCCTTTTCTCATCTCAAAGGTAGTTAAGATTCCATGAAGCTGTGTCATAGTGATAGTCTGCAGATCCTGTTTTTCTTCTATGGAAGACACTTTTGATTCAAATTTAGCAGACAAGGATCTTAAAACTTTCTCAACTAAGGTAACTTCCTTTATATCTTCACCTAGGTTCTTCATACAATTGACAATCTCATATATACGTAAGAAGTAACTAGCTATACTTTCATCATTGTGCTTCTTAAGAGTTTCATATTTGATTCCGAGAATTTGAAGTTTAGCATGTTTTACTTGAGAGTCTCCTTCATAGCTCAGAACAATTTTGTCCCATATTTCTTTGGCTGATTTGAGCTGCATAACTTTGACAAACTCTGGTTGTGACAAACTTCCCAATAATGTATTGACAGTCCTGACATTGGTTTCATATTGCTTTTTACCTACCGTATTTGTAGGAATTGCTAATGGAAATGTATATCCTCCTTTCACGATTTCCTAGACATATGTTCCAAGTGATTGTAGATAGGCTGTGGTTCTTATCTTCCAATAAACAAAGTTTCTCCCATCAAAGATTGGTGGCTTGATGGATCCCATGCTTTCTTGATTACTCATGATGATGGATCTCCCTTCAAGCGATCAAGCTTCTTCTAAAGGACCTGCTCTGATACTAATTGTTGGAAATAATACTGAGAGGGGGGGGTGAATCAATATTATTAGGTTAATAATTTTATTTCCCAAATAGATTTGTATATGCTACTTCAGCTAAGTGAACCGGCGTATATGTAGAGAACTTTGATTTACCCAATTTATCATGCATTGAACTTGAACCAGTATATTAGAGATTTATTAGACATTGCAGTAAAAGCAGAATAAAGCATCACACATAAGCAACACACACGAACACCAAGATATAAGGTGGAAACCGAATGTGCATAAAAGCCACCTACTGCCATCGTCTCTGTCTTCTTTTAATAATAAGAAGTTTTTTTTACAATCTTGTACTAGTGAAGACTTATACCAATACGCAGGCTTCTACCTACAGAAGGTTACAACCTTCTCTCATTCTCCAACTTCTACTGGAAGGGAGCTACAACTCCCTAAAACTTGTACTAGTTGATATGTTTATTAGTACGTAGGTGGCAGCCTATAGAAGGCTATGACTTCTTTCTTCCTTCAAGGACCACGTTTCATAAATTTTCAGACTCGATCCATCAATAACATCATAATTCAATCATCAAATACATCTGCATCAACCAATCACTGAAAATCAACCACAACTAAATCAATCAATACAACCCATCGTTAAATCACAATCAATCTGATCATTCAAAATAATGTCACCAGAATACAGTAACCAGAACCCAAACCAGAACCCAGAACTCTGCAACAACAAATAGAAACAACTGAAACATACTTTATGGGGTATACGCTACTTCCATGTGTCAAACCTGTGTGTATACATGCTTTTATCAAAGCCAACCAACGTACACACCTACAAATATTAATTCATAATTCTACAGCTATTTCGGGCTTCAGTTATACCAAGATCATAATATTTATAGAACAACACATGCATCAATATTCAGATCTAGAATATACATGATCAAACCACATAATGATAATTCATTTTTGTTGGAAATAATACTAAGAGGGGGGTTGAATTAGTATAGCAAGTCAATAATTTTTCATTTCCATAATCAAATTTATATACGCTACTCTAGTTAATGTAACTTGTGTGTATACGCAATTGTGGTTAAGGCAACTAGCGTATATACTGCAAACTTAAGATTCAGTTAATTCATCATATGTTGATCTTTAATCAGTGCATCAAAACCATATAAACAGTAACCAAGTGCAGTAAAAATAGAACAGACAATCACACACATGAACACAAGATATAAGGTGGAAACCCAATGTGGGTGAAAACCACCTACTGCAATTGTCTCTATCTTTTTTTTAATAATAAGAAACTTCTTCTTACAATTTTTGTACTGGTGCAGAGTTATACAAGTATGCAGGCTTCTACTTGCAGAAGGCTACAACCTTCTCTTGTTCTCCAGCTTCTCCTGGAAGGGAGCTACAACCCCCTAGCTCTTGTACTAGTTGATATGTTTACTAGTATGTAGGTGCTAGCCTACAAAAGGCTACAACCTTCTCTTTTCTTCCATGGATCACGTTTCATAAATTTTCAGAGTGGATCCATCAATAACATCATTCAATCACCAAATATATCTGCATCAACCAATCTCCTTTTCACCAACCAAAACTGAACCAATCAATCACTTTGACAAGCCTTCAATCTGATATTTCAGAATGTTGTAACCAGAGTACAACAACTAGAACCCAAGCCAGAACCCAGAACACTGCAACAACAAACAGAAGTAGCTAAAACATATGTTACAAGGTATATGCTACTTCCCTATGTTGAACCTACATGCATACACACCTTTCTCAAGGCGAACTTGCGTACAGATCTGCAAATCAAACTTAAGATGTATACGTTGTTTTGATATGCAGAACCAACGTGTATACACACCTTTTCTAAAGTGAACCTGTGTACAGATTTGTAAATGATGATCTAAATATTACAACAATTCCAGACTTCAGTTATACCCAGATCATCATATTTACAGACTACAAAATGCACCAGTTATTAAGATAAATGATCAAACCACATAAAGATACTTCACTTCAAGCCTTAAGGTCTTGAACCATCATTAGATCTTATCCTTCATCAAGCACTAAGGTTCATCCTTGGTTGAGATCCAACTATGCACCATAACCCAATAACCTATATACTAGATCTTGCTCATCATCAGATATTCAATACTTTATCACATTGGCCTAATGATCTTATTCCCCTTATATAGTGTTAGGCCTTTCTCAATACCGTGATCCAAAACCACTTAGGATCAATACCTTGGACCAAATACCTGGGATCAATACTTCGGATCAAATACTTTGGACTAATACCACGGATCAAAATGCCATGGACCAAATACCGCGGACCAAAACTTAGATTTCCAACATGTACGTGCCTTTCCTTTTGTGAAAATGTGTATGTATGTCATACATAACTTTTGGTCTGTTAACCTACGTGTATACGCTACTTTGTCAAGGTGAGCCTGTGTATACTTCTCTTTCCTCATTCTGTGAATTATGATTTGTAACTTTGAGCTGTCAACCTGCTGAACTGTGATCTGTCATCTGAGTGAGTTGCCATCAAGGACAACACCTGTGTCAAATCTGAGTCATAATGCCAACAATCTCCCCCTTTGGACTTGATGGCAACCCCAAGTCACTCTCCCCCTTGTCATCAAGGGCAAAGGGTCATGCTCCCCCTGATTACATGTTGAATTCTCTGATATGCTGAAGTGTGATACTTGAGTTTCATGAATGAGTCCATGCTCCCCCTGAATATAAGCAAGGTCTACAAAAAGATGTTCTAAAAGAGGAACACGACTCTATGCATGCATCATAAATGACCTTCCTATCACCAATGACTCATATATACATCCATCTCCCAACCAAGTGGGGATATACCGATTGTTTATACATGTCAAAACAAAAACATTACAACATCCATCCCATGCATAGTGGGGTAACAAAATAGTCGTTTCATGACCTTTTCATAAAAAGATATACATGACATATATAACAGAGACCAAGACCATGATAGTCATCAACAACTATCATCAACAAAATTTTTCAATCATCCTCTAGTCCAGCAACCATGTTCTCCCCCTGAACCTATTCCACTTGAAACAAAAACAACTGTGTGATTCTATAACAAGATCTTCGAACATAATGCCAACAATGCATTATTAGAAGCATATGCTCCCCCTGAACCTGTGCCAGATGATCATTGTCATATATAATCATTTCATATAATAGAAGAGTTATCAAGGCATCATCATCAAACATATATTCATCAAGTTATCCACAAATTACGAGAGCCAACATATTTCCACATGTCATCCACAGACTGTAACCATCATCAAGCAGAGAAGATAATTCACTAAACCATATCATACTCCTTTCTTCATGAGTTTGGCCCACTTCTTTTATTCAAACCAACATATACGCGATTGTATCCATAGAAACCAGTGTATGTACGTGACTACACTTCATGAAACTCATGTATAACCACCTTTCTATGAAACAAATAGGATTTAATAGCAGGATGATGTATCAACTACTCCCAGCTGCTATCTGAGATATTCAAATTTCTCTCTAGGCAGTGGTTTGGTGAATATATTAGCAATCTATTCTTTGAAAGGAACATACTCCAATCTGACCTTTTGTTCAAGCACTTGTTCATGTAGAAAATGATATTTGATGGGTATGTGCTTGGCCTTGGAATGCATGACTGGATTCTTTGAAATATTGATGGCACTTGTATTATCACATAGAATGGAGATGGGTGGAGTACATGTGATCTGAATGTATTGCAATGTTTGCATCATCCAAAGGAGTTGTGTGCAGCAAGATGCAACAGCTACATATTCTGCTTCAACTGTAGATAATGCAATTGAACTTTTTTTCTTGCGGAACCAAGACACTAATCTAGAACCCATATAGAATGCACCACCACTAGTGTTTTTTCTGTCATCAACGCCTCCTGCCAAATCTGCATCTGTATATGCATGAAGTGTAAGATCTGTATCTTGACGATACCGTAAACCAAAATTCTGTGCTCCTTGAAGATATTTGAAAATCCTTTTGACTGCCTGAAGGTGTGGTTCCTTTGGATTTTCTTGGAATCTTCCAACTATTCCTACTGCATGCATGATGTATGGTAAGGTACCTGTTAGATAAAGCATATTGTAAATCATGGATCTGTAAGTTGGTTGATGTACTGCTACTGATTCATCATTTGAGCTGAGACTGCATCTTGTTACCATAGGGGTACATACTGGTTCAGAATCCTCCATCCCATATTTTTTCAAGATCTATTTGAGATATTTGGTTTGTGATAGATAAATACCATTTTTATCTTGTTGAACTTGTAGACCAAGAAAATATGTAAGCTCACCAATTAGAGACATTTCAAATTCTTGCTGCATTAGTGAAGTAAAATTCCGACTCATGGCTTTTTCATTGCTACCAAAAATGATATCATCAACATACACAACAAGTATTAGCAATTTATTATTGTCAATATTTGTATATAGATTGCTATCAGCTGATCCCTTTGAAAAACCTTGTTGATGGAGATATTTGTCAAGATGATAATACCAGGTCCTTGGAGCTTGTTTTAGACCATAGAGAGCCTTTCTGAGTCTGCATACAAGTTTTGCATCATTTCCAAGAATGAATCCGCCTGGTTGCTCAATATAGACTTCTTCTTCTAAGTCTCCATTAAGAAAGACAATTTTTACATCCATTTGATATACTTTGAATTTATGAAAACTAGAAAGAGCAAGGAACATTCTTATGGCTTCAAGTCTAGCAACAGGTGCAAAAGTTTCTTCAAAATCTATACCTTCTTGTTGAGCATAGCCTTTACAAACAAGTCTGGCCTTGTTTCTAATAACTTCTCCATTTTCATTCATCTTGTTTTTGAATATCCATTTAGTTCCTATGATATTCTTATCATGAGGTCTAGGAACTAATTCCCAAGTATTATTCTTTTCAATTTGCTCAAGTTCTTCATTCACGGCCTTTACCCAACATTCATATTTGCCTGCTTCATTTACATTTTGAGGTTCGCTGGAGGATAGTAATGCTAGATAGCTTGAAGCTTCTGTAATAGTTCTTCTTGTCTACACACCTGCCTCTTTCTGTCCCAAAATTTGCGTCTCTGGATGATTTTTCTGAACATACCTGGATGGAGTCTTTTCTTCTACTATTATCTCTTCTTCTACCGCTTCAATGGTTTCTTCTTCAGAATTAGTGGGATTTGATGTGGAAGGATAATCCTCATCTTCTTCATAATCTTCGGTTTTTATTTGTTTTAGAGTTTTGCATGCTTCATCAACCACAACATCAATACTTTCAATAATTTTCCCAAGTCTTTTATTATAACATATATATTCTTTACTTTAGGAAGAGTAACCAAGGTTAATACCTTTATTTTCTTTGGGTTCAAACTTACCAATTTTTTCATTAGTCCTTTTGATGTAACATTTGCTTCCAAAAACTTTTAAGTATTTTACAGTAGGAGTCTTACCATACCAGAGTTCATGTTGATTTTGAGTGCTATTTACCTGAACATTTGCTTGGTTGAGAATAGTGACAACAGCGAATGCAGCTTCATCCCAGAAGGTTGCATGAGTTCCAAACTCATTTAGCATAGCACGAGCCATTTGTTGAATAGTTCTGTTCATCCTTTCTACCACTCCATTTTGCTGAGGAGTCCTTGCGGTGGAGAATTTCCTTTCTATTCCATGTCCTTCACAAAAGTCAAAGAAATCATTTGAAGTAAATTCCCCTCCTCGATCAGATTTGAGGCATTCGATTTTGTGATTTGATTCATTTGCAACCAAAGCCTTGAAGGCTTTTATCTTTTTGAATGCTTCATCTTTATGCTTTATAAGTCCTATCCAACACATTTTGGAAAAATCATCAATGAACAATATAAAGTATTCTTCTCCACGAGGTGACTTTTTCCTTGATGGTCCACATAAATCAGTATGAATAAGTTCAAGAGGCTTATTAGCTGATCCTTCCTTTTCAGGGAAGTGCAATCTAGTTTTCTTACAAAATTGACATGATTTGCATATTGTATTTTCTAGAATGCTGATATTGGGAAGATCACAAACCGCCTGGAATCTGCATGCTTTTCTTATTTGAGAAAAAATTAGATGCCCCAATCTTCTATGCCATAGCTAGTGTTCATCATTTTTGCTTAGATAGCACTGTTTTTGTCCTCCCTTGAGTATGTATAGGTTGTTTGGAGTTCTTGTCCCTTTAATCACAGTTTCTCCTGTATCAAGCTCACGAACAACACATCCATTTGATCAAAGCACTACTTCATTTCCTTGATCAGACATTTGACTCACACTCAACATATTATGCTTTAAGCCATCAACATAAATAGCATTCCCAGTTTTAACTTTTTCTTTCAAGAAAACAGAGCCTTTAACTTTTATGACAGTTGGAGTGTCGTTTCCAAATGAGACACTCTTTTCCTTTTCTAAAGCATTATATGAGTGTAGTTTTTCTCTGTCACCTATCATGTGTTTTGAGCATCCACTGTCGATGTACCATTGGTTTTCTTGTCCTTCTACATACAAGGATATACCACATATTTCTGTTTGTGGTTCTTTCTTTCTCCATATTTTGGGATTTAATGGAGTTTGCTCCTTTTGAGCTATTTGCCAAAATTTACTCCTGCATTCAGATTCTTCATGGCCAACGTTGTTATAGATTGAGCATTCCATTTCATTTTCATGAAGAGAAAAGCTATTATAGGAAATTTTCTTGATCCAAGTCACATTTCTTTGATTTCGTGCTTATCTAGTCATGATAGTTTTGTAAGCAACACATTGAGCAGCTTTGTGTCCAAAATTATGACATGAGAAACATTGACCATTAAAGAAGTTCCCGCTATTATTGAATCTACTGACATGATGATTGTAGTTGAAGTTCCTTCTACTGACCTGTTGATTGATATTCTTTGAAGCAAATTGAGTTTGATTTACCTGTTGATATGCTTTCTGCCTTTGTTGACGATTGTCGAATTGTTCACTGCTCTTTGCTGCATCATGATAACTTTTAGTGGAGGTCGACGACTTCTGTGATTGAGATGTTTCTTTAGAGTATCCAAGACTTGTCTTTATCAGAGGAGAGCGCTACACTATGATAATTTCATTGAAGGTATCTGATACTTTAGCAAATCTATGATTGAGAGCTTTTGTTTTCTCAAGATCCTTTCTTAGACCCACAATTTCACATTCTAGCTTTTCATTGTGTTTTTCTCTTTCAACAAGTTAGAATGTCAAGGTATCTATAATCATACTCTTTTATTCTAAATAGATTTTGAGTTTAGAGATTTCTTCATAAAGGTCATCTTCATCTAAAGCATCTAAAAAATCACCATCTTCATAAGCCATCAGAAGTCTATAGTCATTGCAATTTTCATCTTCATCACTATTTGATAAACCATCGCTATCTTCATGAATATATTAGCTCTTTTTACTTACATTTTGTATTCTATTCCATTTTTCAGATTCCTTACCTTTATCAAACTTATCTTTATGAGGACATTTGGCAACATAATGACCGACTCTTCCACAAGCAAAACATTTGAAAAGTAGTTTACCTTTGAATCTTCATGAACCCCGTTGAAGGTTCTTGACAAAGTTTGCTTCTTCTTCTACTTCTGAAATATGTCCTGATTGATTAAGTTCTTCTTTTCCTGAAGCTTTAAATGCAACTTCTCTCATATCTGATGGACCTCCTTTTCTCATCTCGAAAGTAGTTAAGATCCCGTGCAATTGTGTCATAGTAATAGTCTGAAGATTCTGCTTTTCTTCTATGGCAGATACTTTTGATTCAAACTTAGCAGACAAGGATCTTAAAACCTTTTCAATTAAAGTAACTTCTTTTATCTCTTCACCCAAATTCTTCATGCAATTAACAATCTCATCTATACATAGGAAATAACTAGCTATACTTTCATCATTATGCATTTTGAGAGTTTCGTATTGAATTCTGAGAGTTTGTAGTTTTGCACGTTTTACCTGAGTGTCTCCTTCATAGCTTAGAACAATTTTGTCCCATATTTCTTTGGCGGATTTGAGCTGCATAACTTTGACAGATTCTGATTGTGATAGACTTCCCAATAATGTATTCATAGTCTTGGCATTGGTTTCATATTGCTTTTTACCTGCCGCATCTGTAGGAATTGCTGATGGAAATGTATATCCTCCTTCCACGATTTCCCAGACATCTGTTCCAAGAGGTTGAAGATAGGTTGTGGTTCTTACCTTCCAATAAATGAAGTTGCTTCCATCAAATATTGGAGGCCTGATCAATCCCTCTCTTTCTTTATTACTCATAATGATGGATCTTCCTTCAAGTGATCAAGCTTCTTTTGAAGGACTTGCTCTGATACCAATTATTGGAAATAATACTGAGAGGGGGGGTGAATCAGTATTAGCAAGTCAATAATTTTTCATTTCCATAATCAGATTTATATACGCTACTTTAGTTAATGTAACTCGCGTGTATACGCAACTGTGATTAAGGCAACTAGCATATATACTGCAAACTTAAGATTCAGTTAATTCATCATATGTTGATCTTTAATCAGTGCATCAGAACCATATAAACAGTAACCAGGTGTAGTAAAAACAGAACAGACAATCACACACATGAACATAAGATATAAGGTGGAAACCCAATGTGGGTGAAAACCACCTGTTGCAATCGTCTCTATCTTTTTTTTAATAATAAGAAACTTTTTTTTACAATTTTTATACTGGTGCATACTTATACTAGTACGCAGGCTTCTACCTGCAGAAGGCTACAACCTTCTCTCATTCTCTAGCTTCTCCTGGAAGGGAGATACAACCCCCTAGCTCTTGTACTAGCTGATATGTTTACTAGTATGTAGGTGCTGGCCTACAGAAGGCTACAACCTTCTCTTTTCTTCCAGGGACCACGTTCCATAAATTTTCAGACTGGATCCATCAATAATATCATTCAATCATCAAATATATCTGCATCAACCAATCTCCTCTTCACTAACCACAATTGAACCAATCAATCACTTTGACAAGCCTTCAATATGATCTTTCAAAATGTTGTAACCAGAATACAGTAACCAGAACCCAAGCTAGAACCTAGAACATTGCAACAGCAAATAGAAGTAGTTAAAAAATATTTTACAAGGTATATGCTACTTCCCTGTGTTGAACCTACATGCATACGCACCTTTCTCAAGGTGAACTTGTGTACAGATCTGCAAATCAAACTTAAGATGTATACATTGTTTTGATATGCAGAACCAACGTGTATATGCGCCTTTTCTAATGTGAACCTTTGTACAGGTTTGTAAATGATGATTTAAACATTACAACAATTCCAGATTTCAGTTATACCCAGATCATCATATTTACAGACTACAACATGCGCCAATTATTAAGATAAATGATCAAACCACATAAAGATACTTCACTTCAAGCCTGAAGGTCTTGACCCATCATTAGATCTTATCCTTCATCAAGTGCTAAGGTTCATCCTTGGTTTAGATCTAACTATGCACCATAACCCAATAACCTATATACTAGATCTTGCTCATCATCAGATATTCAATACTTTAGTACATTGGCCTAATGATTTTTTTCCCCTTATATAGTGTTAGGCCTTTCTCAATACCATGGTCAAAAACCACTTAGGACCAATACCTTGGACCAAATACTTGGGATCAATACTTCGGACCAGATACTTTGGACCAATACCATGGACCAAATACCACGGACCAAAAATTAGATTTCCAACATGTACGTGCCTTTCCTTTTGTGAAACTACGTGTGTACATCATACACACCTTTTGGTTTGTTAACCCGTGTGTATAGGCCACTTTGTCAAGGTAAGCATACGTATACTGTTGGAAATAATACTGAGAGAGGGGGTGAATCAGTATTATCAAGATAATTATTCATTTTTCAAAAACAACTGATATACGCTACTTCAGTTTAATGAACCTGCGTATATACGCGATTATGCAGAATAAAACCCGCGTATACAAAACAAGATTTTACTTTACTTAATATTTCTGATGATGATTGTTTAATCTGTGATGCAGAATCAAATAACAGTAACCAGAGACAGTAGAACAGAGCAGAAAGACAGTCACACACAAGAACACAAGTTATAAGGTGGAAACCCAATGTGGGTGAAAACCACCTGCTGCAATTAGCCTCTACCTTCCTTTTTAAATTAGAAACTTCTTTTACAATGTACTGGTGCAGTCCTTTTACTAGTACGCAGGCTGCAACCTACAGAGAGCTACAACTCTCTCTCGTTCTCCAGCTTCTCCTGGAAGGGAGCTACAACCCCCTTTAGCTCTTGCACTAGCAAAGATACTAGTGCGTAGGTGCTGGCCTACAGAAGGCTACAACCTTCTATTTCTTCCAGGGACCATGTTTCATCAATTTTCAGACTGGATCCATGAACATCAAACAATCATCAAGAATCAACCAATCTCCTTTTCACCAACTAGATCTGAAACAAGTAGATACTTCTCTGACAGCTGTACCCAGAACACAGTACCAGAATCCACACAACAGAAACATAACCCAAAACACAGCAGCAATAACCAGAAGCAGCTAGATCACAACTTAAGGCATATACGCTATTTCACCAGCCTGAAACTTGCGTGCGTACGCATCTGCATATGGAACAACCTGCGTATACGTGTGTTTACTTCACCGAAACTGCGTGTGTACGTGCCTTCACTTCACTGAACCTACGTACAGATCTATAAAGGATAACACACTCTTCCAGATATTCAGTCACTAATTAACTGAGATTATCAGATTCATATATCAAGCAAGCGCCCCATCTAGCAGATCAAAATGATACAAAGATGCAATCATTCAAGTTTAAAGATTATGACCCATGAATAGAACTTATCCTTCCTTTTGCGCTAATGTTCCACCTTCTTTCAGATCCAGATCTGCATCACCACCCAATATACCGGCTCTAGCACTTTATCAGATCTTCAATTATAATTCAGATGGTAATTTGTCACAACATCTCCTTCCTCTTTTATAGCCTTAGGTCTTCCACAATACCATGGTCCAAAACCATAACATTTCAATACCATGAACCCAAAACTAGGGATCAACACATCGGACGAGATGCCATGGTCCAAAACATAGGTTCAAGTTCCAAGATCTAACTTCCATGGACCAAAAGAATGATCCCCAACATATACGCACTTTTGTGATGTATAACCCGCGTGTATACGCGCTTTCGTCTAGATGAACTTGCGTATATGACTTTTTCTACTCTCTGAGTGCCTGAACTGAGATCTATTACCAAAGATAGTTGCCATCAAGGACAACACTTGTGCCATAGCTCCAAACCTGTGCCATAATGCCAATAATCTCCCCCTTTGGACTTGATGGCAACACCAAGATCCTCAAGATCATTCTCCCCCTTTGTCATCAAGGGCAAAGGGTTGTGCTCCCCCTGAGTACATGCTGAAATCTCTGTCCTGCTGTGCTGACCATGCTTCCCCTGACTGTAGGCAAGATCTGCAAAAAATGTTCTTCAAGAAGAACCAAGACTTATGCATCATAACAAACCTTCCTATCACCAAAAGACTCAATACATACATCCATCACCCAACCAAGTGGGGATCATCCACCCAACCAAGTGGGAATACATCAGAAATTTACATGTGATGACCAAATACATTACATCTTCATCCCAAGCCTAGTGGGGGAAACAATACAGGCTGTTACATGACCTTGACACTATATAAGGAAGAGATACATGAGATAGAGACGAATAATTAAAAGCATGACTTATGAAAGTCACCAACAACTGATAGCAGCAGCAACAGTAAATCATCATTCAGATCAACAACCAAGATTTCCTTCTGATCTCCCTTTGCCTTTGTTCCACCTGAAATCGACAATCGCTATGAACCAGAACCAAAAGCTTCTAAGATAATGCCAACAATGCATTATTAGAAGATTATCTGCTCCCCTTGAACCTGTGTCGGATGGTCTCTGTCAGACCCATATCAGAATATCTTCAACCAGAGCCTTCTCCTTCTGATGTCCATCAAACCTCCATATACGCTACTCTCTCTGCACAAACCGGCGTATGTACGCGGATACTCTTTATACAACACGTGTACACCCATTTTTCTCTGAAACTGATAAGATTTAATAGCAAGATGATACATCAACAACTCCCAGCTTCTGTCTGAGATATGCAAAAGTTTCCTTGGGCAGTGGTTTGGTGAAAATATCAGCAACTTGTTCCTTAGAAGGAACGTACTCTAATTTGACCTTTTGTTCCAACACTTGTTCCCGGAGAAAATGATACTTGATCAGTATGTGCTTGGTCTCCAAATGCATGACAGGATTTTTTGAAATGTTGATTGCACTTGTATTATCACATAAGATGGGGATAGGTGGTGTACAAGTGATTTGAAAATCCTGCAAGTTCTGCATCATCCAAAGGAGTTGAGTGCAACAAGATGCAGCTGCCACATATTCCGCTTCAGTTTTAGATAAGGTAATCGAACTCTGTTTCTTTCTGAACCAGGATACTAATCTGGAACCCATAAAGAATGCTCCTCCACTTGTGCTCTTCCTGTCATCCACGCTTCCGGCCCAATCTGCATCTGTATAAGCATGAAGTGTGAGATCTGTATCTCTTGGATACCATAAGCCATAGTTTTGAGTCCCTTGAAGGTACTTGAAAATTCTCTTCACTGCTTGAAGATGAGTTTCCTTTGGATTTGCCTGAAATGTCCCAACTATTCCTACTGCATGCATGATGTCTGGTCGGGTACCTGTCAAATAAAGTAAACTTCCAATCATAGATCTGTAGGTTGGTTGATGTACTACTGCAGATTCATCATTTGCACTGAGGCTACATCCTGTGACCATGGGTGTACATACTGGTTTTTCATCTTCCATGCCAT
>APFE030920114.1:223805-244017 GCA_000404065.3 Pinus taeda | reverse complement strand
CATTTGTTGGACTGTTCTGTTCATCCTTTTCACCACTCCATTTTGCTGAGGAGTCCTAGCTGTAGAGAATTCCCTTCTTATTCCATGTTCTTCACAGAAATCGAAAAATTCATTTGAGGTAAACTCCCCACCTCTGTCTGACCTGAGACACTTAATTTTGTAATCTGATTCATTTTCAACCAAAGCTTTGAATGATTTGAATTTTTCGAATGCTTCATCCTTGTGCATCATAAGTCCTAACCAAACCATCCTGGAGAAGTCATCAATGAATAATATGAGGTATTCTTCTCCTCGAGGGGACCTTGTCCTAAATGGACCACATACATCTGTATGAACTAGCTCAAGAGGCCTGTTGGCTGATCCTTCCTTCTCAGGAAAGTTAGTTCTGGTTTGCTTCCCAAACTGACATGATTTGCATAATGTGTTGTCTGGAATTTTGATGTCTGGAAGACCACGAACTGCCTCGTACTTGCATGCTTTTCTTAATTGTGAAAAGCTTAGATGCCCCAACCTCCGGTGCCATAACTAGTGTTCATCATTCTTGCTCAAATAACAATGTTGTTCTCCTTCTTCAAATATGTATAGATTATTTGGAGTTCTTCTGCCTTTGAGTACTGTTCTTCCTGTATCAAGATCACGAACACTACACCCATCTGATCGAAATGTTACCTCAGTTCCATTATCATACATTTGACTAACACTTAATAGATTATGCCTCAAACCATCAGCATACAAAACATTTCCAGCTTTGGCTTTATCTTTTAGTTGAGCAATGCCTTTACCTTTTATGGCTGCAGGGGTATCATTTCCAAAAGAAACTTTCTTTCCCTTTTCTAAAGCAGTATATGATTCAAGTTTTTCTTTATCACCTGTCATATGCTTCGAACATCCGCTGTCTATGTACCATTGCTTTTCTTGTCCTTCTACATATAAGGCTATCCCACATCTATCCGATTGCGGTTCCTTCATTCTCCATGTTTTGGCACTTGAGGTTTGTTCCTTCTGAGTTGTCTTCAAAAACCTGCTCCTGCAATCAGAATCTTCATGACCAAAATTATTACAAATAGAGCATTCAATTTCACTTTCAAGGGCGGAAAAGTTGTTATAGGTCCTCTTTGTGATTGTCGGCATACTTCTTTGTTTTTGTACTTCTCTAGTCATGATTGTCTTATAGGCAACACATTGAGCTGCTTTGTGACCAAAGTTATGGCAAGAGAAACATTGGCCATTGAAGAAATTCCTGCGACTATCATCCAACCAATTATAGTTTCTACTGCCATCCATTCTTGAAGAAAATTGGGAAGATTTTACCTGTGGCTGATTTTAGCTTCTGTTTGTCCTTAAGGTAGCATGCCCCCGATTTTCTTGATAGTCTTTGTTCGTTCTTGAAGAAGACTGTCCCTGATTTACCTGACGATTTCTATTAGGCCTTTGCTCACTCCTTCTTGCTACATCAAGATAACTTTTGGAGGTGGAAGCTTGAGCTGCTTCTACATTATACCCCAAACCTGTCTTGATTAGAGGGGAACACTGCACACCGATAATCTCATTCAGAGTTTCAGATTCTTTAACAAATTTGAGATTAAGGGCCTTTGTTTTCTCAATTTCTTTTCTAAGCCCAACAATTTCACATTCTAGCTTTTCAAGAGATTTTCTTTTTCATCAAGTTGGAAATGCAAAGTATCAATGATCATATTCTTTTCTTTTAAGCATGTTTTGAGTTTACCAATCTCTTCATAAAAGCCATCCACATCTATAGCATCCATGTAATCATCATCTTCAAAGGCCATTAACAGTTTATAGTGATTACCTCGTTCATCTTCATCGCTATTAGATAGTCCATCACTATCTTCATGAGTATAGTAGCTTTTCTTATTTGTGTTTTGTTTCTTGTTCCATCTAACAGGGTCCTTCCCCTTGTCAATCTTATCCTTGTGAGGACATTTGGCAGCATAGTGACCTACTCTTCCACAAACAAAACATTTGAATGGTAACTTACCTCGGAATCGTCCAGAGCCCCGTTGAAGATTTTTGACAAAATTAGATTCTTCTTCTTCTTCCGATATGTGTCCAGACTCATAGTAGTCTCCTTTCCCAGAAGCTTTGAAGGCAGCTTCTCTCCTGTCTGATGGTCCTCCTTTCCTCATTTCATAAGCAGTTAGAATTCCATGCAGCTGTGACATTTTAAGGTCTTGGAGCTTTTCTTTTTCTTCTATAGCAGAAACTTTAGATTCAAACCTAGGGGACAGAGATCTTAGAACTTTTTCAACAACAACAGCCTCCCTTACTTCTTCACCCAAATTTTTCATACAATTAACAATCTCATCTACACGAAGAAAATAATTAGCCACACTTTCATCATTATACATCTTGAAATTTTCATACTGAATCCTGAGGGTTTGAAGTTTTGCTTGTTTTACCTGATCATCTCCTTCATAGCTCAAAACAATCTTGTCCCATATTTTCTTTGTGGATTTAAACTACATAACCTTCACGAATTCTGATTGAGATAAACATCCTAGAAGAGTATTGACTGCCTTTGCATTTGTTTCATATTTCTTCTTATCATCCGAATCTGTAGGAGTTGCTGATGGAAAAGTATACCCTGTATCTATGATATCCCAGACTTCAGTACCAAGAGATTGAAGATAGCAGTAACTCTTACCTTCCAGTATACGAAGTTTGTCCCATCAAAAATCGATGGCCTGATTGATGCTTCCCTCTCGTAGTTGCTCATGATGAAAGATCTTCCTTCAAGCGATCAAGCTTCTTCTGAAGGACCTACTCTGATACCAATTGTTGGAAATAATACTGAGAGGGGGGGTGAATCAGTATTATTACATCAATAAAACTTTTTCATTTTTTCCATATTCAGATTCATATATGCTACTTCCACAACTTCTTATGATTCAGTTAGTTGATCCTTAATGAGTGCATTAGAACATTATCAACCATATTAACAGTAAACAGGTGCAGTAAAATAGAACAGATCATCACACATGAACACCATGATATAAGGTGGAAACCCAATGTGGGTGAAAACCACCTACTGCAATATGTCTCTATATTCTTTCAATTAGAAACTTCTTTTTACATTTGTATTGGTGTAGTCCTTTACTAGTACGCAAGCTGCAACCTGCAAAGAGATACAACCCTCTCTCGTTTTCCAAACTCTCCTGGAAGGGAGCTACAACCCCCTTAGCCCTTGCACTAGCCAAGATACTAGTACGTAGGTGATGGCCTACAGAAGGCTACAACATTCTCTTTCTTCCAAGGACCACATTTCATAAATTTTTCAGACTGGATCCATGAACATCAATCAATCATCAAGAATTTCTACATCAAACAATCTCCTTTTCACCAATTAGCACTGAATCAAGTAGACACTTCTCTGACAGTTGTATCCAAATCACAGTAACTGTAACCACACACCAAATCTAAGCCCAGAACAAAAAATGCTATCATTCAAGCTTAAAGATTAAGACCCATCAATAGAACGTATCCTTCTCCTTGCGCTTAGGTTCCTTCTTTATTCAGACCCAGATCTGCACCATAACCCAATCACAGTATTCCAGATCTTGCACTTTATTAGATATTCAATAACAATTCAGATGATGCTTTTCCAAATGATCTCCTTCCCCTTTTATAGTCTTAGGCCTTTCACAATACCACGGTCCAAAACCATAATAACACAATACCATGAACCCAATACTTGAGATCAACTGACCAAAACCATAGGATCAAAAAACTGTCAGACCAATACCATGAACCAACCATGAAAGTGCGTGAACTTTTCTCGACATGAAATAAACTTTTTCTCCACATAAAAGTGGGTGAAATTTTCTCCACATGAAATAAACTTTTTCTCCACATGAAATAAAATTTTTCTCCACATAAAAGTGCGTGAAATTTTCTCCACATGAAATAAACTTTTTCTCCACATGAAATAAACTTTTCTCCGCATAAAAGTGTGTGGACGTTTCTCCATATGAAATAAACTTTTCTCCACAAAAAAGTGCGTGAACTTTTTACATGAAATAAACGTTTCTCTGCATAGAAGTGCGTGAACTTTTCTCTACATGAAATAAACGTTTATCTTCATGAAAGTGCGTGAACTTTGCTGCACTATAATTTATCATCTGAGATGAGTGGGTTGCCATCAAGTACAACATATGTATCATAATGCCAACAGGAACCAATATCCTCTAGCTTGAGCGGCGGAAAAAGAAGTGCTTGTGGATAAGGAGCAAGGTTCTGTTAGGTTCCTATACCAATAGGAGTCATAATTTTGAATGAATAAGATTAAGTCTTGTAATATTGTACATACTTTTTCTTCCTCCAAATGTTTTCCATATTAAAAAATTAAAAAATGTAAAGAGGGTGTGTCCTAAAAGAATAATCAAAGGACAAAAAGAATAAGAAAAGGTAAAAAAATGAAAATATATGAACCCCAAAAAACAAAAGAGACCATGAAAGTGTGCAAGTCAAAATGCCACTACTATTTACTTTTATGCACCATAATGATTGTGTGCAGCTTGTTATTCATGCCATAATCCATGGTAATAAATTTTTTAATCTTGATTATACCATGCTTTGAATTTTATGTTTATAGTTAGAGAATAAAATCTGACCAAACAATTTAATCTTGGTAGATCGTTAGATAGGTAGAGTAAATAAAAAGAGCTCATCAATTTAATATGAGCCCTTGGATGACATAAGGTTAGAATTAGATAGTCTTCTTTGTCAAAGAAAATGATTGATAAAGGTTCGTTAGCCTAAATGAACCCGAATAAAATGAAGAAAAATGGTAGGGTAAGTAAATCAGTAAGTAGTAGAAAGGTTGCAGAAATATCAAGTGATTACACAAGAGCACTTATGTCATGTTTAAATGCATCTTTCAAATGTGCATAAGCAGTAAAAAAAGCAAGGACAATGGTTCACAACTTGGTTTCTTTAACATCCCCTCATTCATTTCACCCCTCTACTTACTAATTTCCCATAAATAAGTTCTAGTACATTAAAATTCTACAAGTCAAAGAGGCTCATAGCATTTCTCTGACTTTTGGAGGGACCAGACCCTCGGCTTGATGACTTATGGACAACAAGTGCTATAATCCCCTTCATTAAAATTCATCTCCCTTCATTTTCCCTCATTTCCCTAATAAAACCCCCTTTTCCTAAGGTTAAACACCATTTTCTTATGAAAAGTAAAAATCCTATGGTTAAATCCCTTTTCACACAAAAACCTAATCCGCCCGTTATATTTCATATTAATTTCTAATTTTAGTATATAATTTCCCAGTATGGTGGCCATATCCCTTTTCCCTTGTATTAACTAAATACCCATGTAAATACCCCCAACCCTTACTTTTACTAAAAACTATATAAATTACCCATATCCCGACAAAATTAATTAATCTTGGCATGTAACCCCACCCGATCGCCTAATCCTGTCATTCAATAGCGCCTGATCACTTAACCCATGATTAATTCCTAATTTAATCCCAAACCATTGTGATTAAAACCCCTCGGCCCTCCCTCAACTCATGTTCACTCCCTGTACGCATCTTCTTCGCCCGACTACCGTCAGACCACAAGTGCCCAAATCTAACGGCCTACAGCCATATTGGCCGAACCTGATCATCTACCTTTACCCACCCGATAAGGTGGTTTTCCCTGACCCCTCGAATGCTACGTGTCGCGCTCTAAAGCACATTGAGTGACCCCTCCCGAATACCGCCCATGCCATAAAAGCAATATTATGGCCAAGCAAAACTACTTCCCCACTTAACCGAAAAAACTGCCAACTATTCATTTGCAAAGGAACCTGCCAAAAGCAACTGTTTTTCTATAAAATGCCAAAAAGCCCTCTTTTCGCCCTTTTCACTCATTTTCTCTATAAATTGTGAAAACCTTTGCAACTCTTTCAAATGCCAAATTGACCAGTAGAACTCCAAATTCGCTCGAGATGACACAACAGACAACCCAACTAACCTCCCAGTCCGTACCAGAACTATACAAACCTCTGTAGCTACCACGAACCATCAATTTAAAGTCAATTCGCCCAATTCTAGGTATTTCACCATAAAATAGCACTCCTTGTTCTAAATTAGAAAAGTTCAGCCTATCAAGCATTTTGATTAAGTCAAATTAATTGAAAATTACCTTAAATTTAAGAACACCTGTGGCCAAAAACCTCTAACAATTTTCCAATTTATATTTTAAACCTCTAAACAAAACCCCAGTGCCTAATTTAAATCCATAAGAACTAATTTATGGCTACCCCTCTTGCCTTAGATGTTAGACCAAACACAACTCCTCATTTGTACCTCGACCACCTTCCCTTGGTTGAAAGGGATTTTCATATCAAAGATACATCTACCCAAGGAAACTTGCTTAGAATCCATTTTCAAAGTAGGGACATATAACTCAACCATGCTGATGATATTGGCCTTTGGGAGTAAAATTTTCCCAAATATCAGTTCCCCCAAGTACGTCTTCCTAGAAATTATTCATATGTGCCATGTATGCTACATCCCTAGCCATAGAACCATAATGTCTCATGACCAAAAGGTGTTGTTTACTATCACAGTTGAATCCATAAATGAAATGCAACAACTCCAACCAAGACCAAACCTGAAGCCACTCTCAATTGGAGATTTGTTAGACCAATATTCCAAACTATGTCCCTCCAGACTGGCCCAATTGTTCCAATATTTCATTGTTGAAGAGAAACACATTCCAAAAAATCCCCCCCATATCTCTATGCCATGTTCTCAGAAAGGGGAAAATAAATCTAACCATGATATCATGTTTCCTAGGCTGATCTACTAATGAATTTGTTGATGAACATGTGCTTGCTTTCATGTCAATCTATACCCCAGGACAACCTCCTGTTGTTGTGTACAATTATGTTAAGTTCATAGCTCAGAGAATGCATGAAAAGTTCACCAGGATGAACAATGAAAGAGTATTCAAATACTCATCTGTCCTCTACCATATGTTCTTATATTATCAGCCATACAAGTTTCATGTTCTCCTCCAGAAGTTGGATACCAAAGGCCAACCCAGGTCTCTCATTTTTTAGACCCCACTATTCCATAAGTATGGCTCACCATACACTTATTCAGATTTTATAGACTCTTTTGTACATCTAGTCGTGACTATGCTTACAGGAAATCCTCCACCTAGGATAAGTCCAGAGATAAAAAGAGTCCTCTATCTCTCCAAACAAACTAATGCGGGAGATTGGTACTTGAACCAAAACCACACAGAGATAAATATTTATGGGTGCCATCTTGCACCATATAAACTACCCAAATACCTCCCCATGAGGTTATTTGCTTTGGAGTACTATAGGAAAATAATAAACTCAGATGAAGTAAATTTTGTTTCAGCCAAGAAAAAAACCTAGTTCAAAGTTAAAGATCAATTAGGCTCATTCATCTGCAATTCCAGAGAGGCAGGGAAGGAAGAAGATCAAATTTTGCAACAAATGAAGTTCCAACAGAGTTTCCTGTGGAGGTATGACCCTCAAGAATCCATGACCAGATTGAGAAAAAATGCCAAGTTGGGACCTTATACCCACCACCCCATACCAAAGATAGAAAGATATGCAAAGCAATCTGAGTGGGTGGAAAACGCTCTGGTAGACAGAGACAATACAAAGGTCGATGTAGAAAATGCCTTATGTGACTTGGAAAGGAAGTTTGATGAAAGCTCGTTTCTGCAGGTACTTGAACAGCAAGAGCCAGCCATGAGCACCCCTCCTATCATGCAAACTCCTCAAAATGAAGAAATAAATCCCAAGAGAAACAAATATGGAGCTTCTGCCTCAGGCATGGAAACATCTAATGTACAGTTTGAAACTAGTCACAGTAAAAGGAAAAGGCTCAATCCTGTTTCTGAAAAGAAAGATACAAAAGAATCAGCATAGGCAACCACATAGAGGTAGACAGAAGCAGGCCTACAACTCCATCTAGAGACATATGAGAGCCATCCACATCACAGACTCAGATGTTAGAAAGGTAGCTAAGTGTGGAAGTGTCTTCTTTCAGTAGGCTTGCTGACAAGGACCAAGACATAAAGGACATATATAAAGAAATCAAAATGAGGAATGAGAAGCTCAAAGCTCATACATATGCTCAATATCTAAAAATCACTCCCACAAATCAAACAAGGCTGTTGTCATCTTTTGACATCAAGGAGGGAAAGCTTCAAATGTCCTTTATCAAACCTACAACATAGCAGCCCAAGACATCTCCAGATTTCAAGAGGATTGACTTTGAAGTATTGGCAAGGGATATTCATCCCATAGACCAGATAAAACTACATAAATAGGCTGGAGAGATGATATACTCCACCCTTATAGGTAAAGCCATAGCTGCCCATTAGCTACAAAACTCATTGAACAACATCTCGACACAGTTTTAGTTGGAGAAGGCCTTCTCACAGGCCAAGGATACAAGGATTAAGTCTTTGGAAGACTTAGTTATTGAATTGGGACATGATCCCAAAGATATAAAGGCTACTAAGTAGCTAATAAAGAAGAATAATGATGATATTGCTACACTTAAGAAGCAATTGAAGATACCTTAGTTGCAACATCCTCAAACACTTGAAGTCTTAGAGAGCCAAACTAGACACGAAGAGTTGATGGACTTGGTCCTAAAACTCAATGATCAACTAAGAGAGACAGAGAAATAATTGGATAGCTTGATCCAATTAAAACAAACTGACATTGCCATAACTTCTACAAATGTCATCCCTACAATATCTACTGCAGTCCCTTCCACACTGGCAGCTTCACTAGCACCTACAGCTCCACCTACCACATCATTTCTAGTCACAACAAAGTCTATGTCAGCAGTAGGTACATCAAGAGAAAAGGTAGCATAGTTGGTTAGAGCCATGGAAGAGATGTCTATTCAGGCTACATAAATGAACAGACTGAAGGAAAAAGTGGCAAGTTTAGAAACTGACTACAAACTTGCCTAAATTATGAAAAAGGAAGAGGCACAAAAGGCCAGTAGAATGAGTGAAATAGTCAAAGCTATGGAGAAATACTTAACATTGGAAAAACCCCTTGGGCAAGCCAAGGAACTGTTATGGGCCAATATCATTGAATCCATCAAGGATATTTGGCCATCTATTCAAGTTATTTTTGAGCAGACAAAATTGATAAAGATAGCTACAGGAGATACCCAAAAGGTCAAGGAGGAATTGGGTGACATGCCTGAGGATGCTAATAGACTCATCCACTTCCTTAACAGCAAAAACAGGAATGAGCTTCATGAGCTAGATATAGAAAATAGGACTAAAACCATTTTGGAAATAAGGTCCTTTCTAAGAAAAACCTAATGCTAAACTTGGAAGAAAAGTGCTAGAACATGTAGATAGCCATTGATAGATTCATGGCTAAATTCCAAATTTTGAGGGAGAAAGGATCACCTAGTCCCTTGGTAATTAATGACAAACTTATGACACAACTAGACTATGATAATAGACTCATGCAGTTGGCTAAAGAACAAGCTAGCACTTCAGCAATAAAAGCACTACCAGCAGGCAAAGTTTTTTATAATACATTTGAGAACTTGTTTTTTTCTCCAGCATGAGATCAAACACTTGTTCATCACCAAGCCCAATTTTTCCAAGTATACCGAGGTTGATGAGATATATAGGCGAATGATGAATGTGAAGTTACCTGATGCATAATGGTGGGAGAAGATGACTAATTTACTGTGAGAAATTCACAGTAAAAGAGTCACTACACAGTAAAAGTAAAAGTAGCCAGGTAAACAGATGAAAACAGGTCAGCATAGTTAAAAAGTATCAGTGTCAAAGAGTATCAGGTGAAAGATAAAATTTAAAGAAGATTCTAGCATAAAAGACCACAAAAGCAAGCCAACATAAAGGGCTACAAATCCAACCATAAAATCCAGTAGTACCACAATAAAAAGGACAACATGAAACAGTTCAATAGGTGTCTCTATCTTCCCGCAAGAAGATATTTTGTATTTCTTAGATTAAATCTCAAGTTTGTTTTGAGATATTTTGTAGTAACTTTTGTAGAAATATTTCACAATTCGAAGTATGTAGTGTGGATTCTTAGAAATTTCTATAGACCTTTTGATCAAAAGACTGTAAGATATTGTATCACTGATTGGACAAGCAAGCTGAATTAATGAATAAAGACAAGACATTTTGTAGAATTCATGTGTAGAGCAAAGTGCAAACAAGTATTTTCTCTTGTTGTTGTTATCCTTCTTTAAAGTTTTTCCACAATCTTTAATGTATTTCAAATTTGAATGCTATAATATGCAATGATATCTTAGAATTTGCTTCATTGCACTCTATTTTAACTATTATGCATTTAAATGTTTTCTGTTAATTATCTAAGTTAAGAAAAAAAAAATTGGTCCTTAGTTTTGGTTGTCACCAGGTAATCTATAGCAAAGAATTCTTTGTTGCCCTTTATTTCCGATTACCCTCTACTCCTTATTTTAATCCTGGTCTGATAATTCTTAATTTCTCTCTCACCCTGGTTAAGACCAGTTCACCCATCTGGCCCAAAGACCTACACTTTTCTCTGCTAGCTTGCCCTTTGAACACTCCCTTTAGTGAGTTAAATCTAGTTTTGTTGCCCTTCTTTACCTCCATAGCCCAATGGTCCAAAGACATCATTCTATACATCTATTTTAAGGATTCCACCATCCAACCTTCAATACAAATCAAAAACCCCCTGAACCTTTAAAACTAGACTAAAATCCTAGCAAACAAAGCTAAATCATATAGAGAGAGCCCTCTTTAAGCCATAGGTTGGCTAGAGCCTACACTTAAAAGTTGGTTTGTGGTTACCTCAGTCCTTTCCTTCTTCTAAAAACTTCTAGGGAAAAGTTCTAAGTGATAACATAGTGGCGACCATACCGGGGACCTTCGAATCCTCAATCTTAATAAAACTTTAAAAAAAAATCTAAATTTTCATTTTGAGCCTCTTAAAGTCACTTGTTAGAAGTTTCTTGAAAAATCTCACAAAAACAATTAAAAAGTTTGAAATTCTGGCATCTAGAAAAACTCATTTTACTAGGGCCAATCCAGACCCAAATCCTGCCCCAGTAATTAATAATCCCAACCTAATGTCAAGAAAATCCGAAAAAGAAGAAAGTTCAGTTAGTGAGATACCATTAGTTAAAGCTAATTCATGTCATGATGAGTGGTTATTTTTAGAATAACTTCCTTTGATGTTCCATTTGAACAGTCATTATTCAGAACTAAATCTGAAAATGCACTCAGTGAAACTGTTCTAGATCCTGACTTTATTACGGACCTTGAAGTTTAGCAGGCCAACAAATCCATTGATGAATACTTTCTGAAATCTCCACAATCATCCGTTAATACTTCCATAACACCTGAGCTTTCTAAACAATCATCCATTACTTTAAGTTCACCATTGTTCCCTTCAACTTCATCAATAATACCTTCTGAAGTCCGTTCTTCACCACCATTTGTACCTACTCTTCCTCGCCAACTTATCATCTCCCATTCGTCACCTACTAGTCCTGGTTCTTCATCCATTCTTCATCCACATCTTAACCCATACCAGCCTACAACCATGGCAAATAGATATTCTCCTCTTGTTTTACCTGCCCAACTTGGTGCTATGCCAGCAGACTACCAAAGTAAATTTGTTCAATTTTATGGGACAATACATTACACTGCACAATAACATGTCAACAAGATAATAGATTACTTTGAGTTGCATGAAATTGACACATATAATGTTCTAATGAGACTCTTTACCCAAACTTTAGATTGTGATGTTAGGAAATGGTTTAGATCATTGCCTATTAATAGTATTCATAGTTTAGAAGCATTTCACTAGCAATTTTTGAACAGATGGGAAAAGAAAAATAATCCCCTACAAATCCTTTCAGAATATGAGAATATTAGAAAGGGACCTAATGAAATTGTTCAAGATTACTGCACTAGATTTCAATAGCATATATAATGCCATCCCAGTTAATCTTAGACCTCCACCTGACTTAGCATTAATAAATTTCCCTAATGGTTTTGAAACAGATAGGCATACCAACTTAGGGAAAGAAACCCCCAAACATTAGAAGAAATGAAAAGTGTAGTTGTCAGTGTTGAAGCTAATTTGTTAGCTAAAAGGGCTAGAGTTAGAAATGAAAAAAAAAGGAACTGCTAAGGATGAAGCTTCACCCTATGACATCAAAATAGATAGTTTATCCAAAAGTATGGAAAGATGAATGGTTAGAATAGATAACATAGAAAGGAAACCCCAATGGGATAACCAACAAGCACCTCCAGTTAGAAACCCGAATTTTAGAAAAAACCAAAATCAAAACATTGGGAAAAATGGACTGGATTAGGACATTATGCCTCCTTTTCAAGAAAATTATGCAGAGACATCCCATCCTAAAGATCCAAAACAAGACACACAAATCAACCTAATGGGAAAAAATGATGAGGACACTATTTTTCTAACCCAAGATGAGCAGGAACGGCATATGCTGCAACAATTGCAGATTCAGTCTGGAGAGTCATTTGATTACAAAAAGGGATATGATTCTACCATTTTCGAAGTACATAAATAGTATAATCTAAGAAGCAGAAAGAATGTTGATGTCCCTAACCAAACCAAGAAAATAGTGCAGATTCAAACTAAGAAAATAAAAGAATCCCCTGTTTCAAAGATCCTCCAAATTCTCCCTAGGGAGAACCCAAATCCTTCTGGAAACACCATTGTAGATATAAAATTTGATCAAACTTTTGTTGATCCACCATCTGCTTCAGTTCCACTCAAGAAACCAGTGAACAAAACTCAAAACACTAGATTTGAAAATCCAAATAAGGAGATCCCCAATAAAGGAAAAGAAGACAAGTCTACTTAAATCCCTGCTTCAAAAATCCAAAACCTTCAAATAGAAAAATTTTCTTTGCAATTCAATCTGGGAGCAAAGATAGAAAAGCTAAAGATTTCAGTTCCTTTAACAAAAATGATCAATAATGAAACTTACAAGTCTTAGATAAACCAGACCTTAAACATTGTCGAAAATGAGGATTCTATCAATTTGTTTGATGACCAACCAATACCCATATTTGGTACAGATGTTAATGGCAAACCATTAGAAGGAGGATTTCCACCTTTTACAATAGCCTTAGTATCCATGACAAAATTCTACACAATGCAATGTTGGATTCTAGGGCCTCTCACAACTTAATGCCCAAATCAGTGATGGAGAAATTAAACCTAGGCAATACAAGGCCTTATAAAGGCTTATTCTCGTTTGACTCCAATCAAGTAAAGTGTCTAGGATTGATTAAAGACTTGTGTGTTACTTTAGTCCAATATCTTGCCAAAAGCATCCTTATAGATATTGTAGTTTTTGACATCCCAACAAAGTATGACATGCTATTATCTAGATCATGGGGAGCCAAACTTCAGGGATCCTTACAACTAGATATGTCATATGCAACAATTTCTGTATTTGGGCAACCTAAGAAACTATAGTGAGAAACCTTAATGAAATATATGTTAAGTAGCCAAGATCAGCCTCAAAACTTTCCCATCTACTCCATACACTCAGATATTGCTTCTTTTATCTTGTATAATTCTCATCAAACACCAGAAGAAATTTTAGACAGTATTATTACAAAACCAAAATAAATTGCAGTTTCTACACAAAATGAAACTAACCAAACTTTAGAATTTTTCAATGAACAGGATGGTCAAACTGATGTAAGTGATGAAAAGTTTGTTGCACCAGATAGTGAAAATTATGAGCATGAGATATTATGGCATCTTAAATTTGATGGGTCAGTCAATAAGTTAGGAGTAGGAGCAGGAGCAGGAGTGTGGATAGATAATTTAGAAAATAATCACTCAGAGGGCCATGCATATAGATTGAATTTTAAATGTACTAATAATATGGCTGAGTATGAAGCAATAATTTTATGTCTTAAGTTAGTTAGGAATCTAGGTTCTAAAAGAGTTTCTGTCATGGGAGACTCCAAACTAATTATAAAATAGATTGATGTTGTATATATGATGAAGGACCCTAGATTAAGTTGTTATAGGGATGTTAGTTCCAGTTTTGGCAACCTGTCACTAGGGATCAAAATGGGCTCTTATTATGTCTAGTTTTCAGAGATGTTTTACACACGATCTTCATGTGTAAAAATTTCATAAGCATGTTCATCATAAGCATCTCAGAAAAATCTTTCCAACGGTATATCACACTCCCAAAACCAGCTCCCAAATCAGAAGATATGACCAAATGAATTATTGATTCAAAGACCTCCCCATGTAGTAGTTCATGTATTGAATGATCCAAAGGAAGCTAGGAGATGTCAGTAGAGAAGGAGAGAACATAGCATTTGAGGTCAATTGTTGTGCTACTAATCCTCATCTCAACATATGGAGAGCTCGTTCTGCTTTGATTGAAAGAGATATCCATGAATCTGTGCAGAGGGCATTATACATTGCTGACAATGATATTATCGATGAAATGTTTACAACTGCTAGTCTCATGGTTCTAGAGAGGAATTACTTGGAGATTTATAAGTATGAATGTTGGGGTAGATGTTGATGACAAAAGATGAAAAGGAAAAATTTATATATTTCTTTTGGGCTCACTAAAATTTCACATAAAGGTTGGCTTCCTTTTTGCAATATCTGTTGTATTTGATGTTATAATATTGATGGAATATGGAGAAATCAGTTGAGAGTAAAATGGGGAAATTTGTAAAGGTTGCAGAGGGTATGGTGTTGGAACCTGATTTTGCTAATGATTCCCAAATGGATTTACCATGGCAAAGAAATGTGCAGAGTGAAAGTGATGAAGATGAGAACGATGAGCTTGCATCCATGTGGACGCAAATGTCATTATCTTTCCAGTGTTCCAAGATCAAATCCACTCAAGAAAAGGTTGTAGCTACTCAAGAGGAAAAATATCTGAGAGAAGCTATGAAAGGAAAACTTGCAGTAGAATTAATGTTATTGGAACAACAAATCCATAAGTTGTTTTGTCATAGAAGGCAGAAGGAGAAGGACAAGCTTGACCTATTGGTGGAGGCTTCACTCCATGTTTAGTCACCTTTAACATTAGTTATGTCAACCATTTTTAAAGACTCTAAACTCAGTTTTTTCTTTTTAGGATTTCCTATTTTCTTTAGGTAATTTTTGTATCAGTCCCTTGGTCAAATGCGTAGCGCCTAGGGTGTTGCACACTTTTTTAGGACATCTTTTGGAGGAATGGCCATCACCATTAGATTCAGAAGACCATTTACACTCAATAAAACCATGTTTCTAGATTTGAAAGTCAGAACTACTAGGTGGAAAAGGCAAAAAACCACCTAAAAATCATGTTTCTGCCTATTTCCTGAGCCAAGCACTACGTGTTTGATCAGTCTTGGGAGATTGTAGTTTTCGAGGGGAAAATCAAGCTAAATTTGGACACTAGGTTCATTTTTGGAAACTAGACAGGATAAGGTCTCCAAGGAGCTATCCTGAGCTAGATTTGGACACCAAGAAGGCAGTCAAAAATCACCCTAAAGATGGCATTGTGCACTTTCTTCAGGTGCTGCACGTTTGACACTGGCACTGCGCATTTGATAGGCAACCAAATTTTTCATTGTTTCTCTAAGAAAATATTTTTCACCTGTGGGATTTTGATTTTTCACTGATGTAATTCATAATGATGATGTAATTAAAGTGTGCTTTTGTAACCTAAGGTATATACATCAGATGAATGGCCTAAGTATGTAATGAATTAGTTTTCTTCATATTAGGGATGAGTCAATTTGACCACCCTAGTCTTTAGCTATTAGTGTAGTCTTTTGTGCAACTACTCCTCTCATGGATTCGACCACTAAGGCTAGAATTATTTTTTTTGAGGCCTATATCCTGTAGTTTCTCAGTCATCTTACAGGTTGGACTCAGTGTGGATGCTCAGAGCTTGATTGTACAACTTTGTAAGTAGTTTGGCAGGAAATTAATAAGCATTGCAGCTATTTTTATGGGATCCCTATGGTATGGAGTTCTAGTACAGTTTCTTCTTTTGTGATTATATTTTTATATGTTATGTATGCCATCAATCATTTCAAGTCTGATAGGTAGAATCCATTTCATTAGTGCTTTGCCTTGGGAAACCATTCACCATTTCATGTTTTCTGCAGTCCAAGAAGGATCCATGATTCTCACATGCCCTTCTTATCTTCTCACCAGTCTTAAACATCTCACCTCATCAAGCCCTCGAATGCTAAAGCCTATGCATACCTTTCCCCATAGAACACCCTACATTTCTGGCCTAATTTCCTAGACCTAAATTGCCCAGCTCCTCCTGATCTGGTAAAACCTCTACAAAATCCAATAAAAACTTTCGAGCTATTATACCTAACCTAAACTCCTTTACCTGATCCAGTCATCTTGACTGAGATCCTTACAGAGAGAGCTCTCTCCCAACCTAGTAGGGCTAGCTACTTGGCTAATCTTGGTTTGTGGTTACCCTGGCATTGCCTCCCTTTAGCCTGAGGTCAATCTAGGTGATAACATAGTGGCGACCATACTGGGGAACATAGTTTTATGTTCCTCAGTAAAATGTATCAAGTTTAGATCTGATTGTTGATGGTGGACAATGATCAGAGACCAGAAGGCTGAAATCATTCACCTGGCAACTCTAAATCAGTTTTGAGATCAGATCCAAGGACTCCATTGGAGGATGAACCTGACCAACAGAAACATGAAAGGACAATATGGAAAGATCAGGTATTCAAGTTGGAATTTCATCCAAGACATTATGTTCTTTGTTATAAATTAGTTCTTCTCTTTTCCCTAGAATGTCAAGAAGGATTTACAAAATATATTATATTTGAGAAAATATTCTAGACCTACATGTGATTCCTTCCCTTTGAAGATTGTGAATACAAAATATTTGCATGCCTTTGATCTTGATCAAGACCCTGCTTCTAAATTTTATGGTGACCATCTTCAAACTAAGGAGCCTAAAGATACCAAGACTGATTCTACATCTTTTGTATATACTCCTATAGTTGTAAAATTCGAGATAGATCCAAGCCTCTAATTTTACCTCCTATATCCCATGCTTTCCCTAAAAATCATTACCTATATCTACCAAGATTTGATGGTGAATGTGAAAACATCACTGCTGAGAGACATGTGCTGAATTTTGGGTCTTTTCTTGACCTTTTTGAAGTTGATGAAGAGGATGTCAGTATTAGGCTTCTTTCACTTTCTTTGCAAGGCAAAGTCAAGAGTTGGTTCAAAACCTTGCCTGATGCAAGCATCTCAGATTTCCAACAGTTCATCAAAGTTTTCCTCGACAAGTCGGCAATTAGACAGAACCCTTTCTTGATTCTAAAAGAGTATAACCAGCTCAAAGGACTACTAGGGGAGACAGTACAAAAGTTTTCTACCAGGTTTAACCAAGTCTGTTTTTTTATGCTTTCTAATATAAGGCCTCCTCCTCGATCTGCTCTCTTGCGCTACCCAGATGCCTTTGATCTGGAAATGGAGTTTCAGCTAAGATAAAGGAACCTTGCAACACTTGAAGAGATGAAAAATAGTGCAGTAGATGTAGTGGCTAATTTGTTGATCAGAAGGGCAAAGTTGAAGGAAGAAGAGAGGAAGAACGTAGATCCAGAGGAATCGACATCTTTAGAGGTAAAGCTCGACATTTTGTTAAGTGCAGTGGAAGAGATGATGCAAAAGGTCACCACAAGGAATGAGTATGATGTTCAAGACCATGGCTCGCTGATTAAAGAAGAACAAGTGGTTGATCCAAAACATTTTCTTTCTTATCCCAGTTGTCATAGATCTGATAATGATTGTTTTATAGATCAGCTTGTAGAAGAGAGATCTGTTGATCTGACATGTATGCTTGATGATGTGTTTTATACTGATGATTTTCCTAAGTTTGATTAGTATGATGATGATTATGTTCTCCAAACAAAAGCTAGTCTTGCAAACAAATCAGTAGTTGTTTTGTGGAAGGAGGAAGTTCACTTTCAGCAGCTCAAATATAGTGATCATCCATTGCATATTAACTATGGAAGTGAGGAGGAAAGTGCATAAAATTTTGAAGTAAGTGAAGGATCTTTTCCTCTTCGTTTTACTTCATTTGAGTTCATCAGAGACCACTTTTGTGTAATCATAAATCAACCGTCAATAAGTTTTGATATGGATCATCTAGAGGGCAATGAAATCCCCGTTCAAGACTTATCATATATAGATTTGTAGCCCCCAAATGCCATTGAATGTCAGGTTGCAGATGAAGACTTGGAAGTTGGAACATATGATCAAATGATGCAAGATGATTATGTACCATTAACGAATCATTTCAGTTTCTGGAGGGAATTTTGCATAGCATATCTTCAATGAGCAGCTTGTAGAAAATCATGCAATCTCATTGGAACCAACAGAAAATGGGTTGCAACATTTTTTTCAAGTTTTTGACGATCCAATAGCTGATGTGTTGGATGATGTCTGCAGTCAAAGTCCTTCTCCATTAGCTAACTATGAGCTTGGAAAAAGTATAGATACAAACTTGATCCGGCAACCAGCTTCTTTGTCATTTTCACAAAGCTCAAATGAAAGTTGCATTCATGGTATGAGGAGAAGCAAAGTAGTCCATTGGATGAGCTAAGTCCCAGTGCACATGAATTTCAAGATCCTTGTGTAGTATTTTTGGAGTCAAATAAAGAATCCATATTATTCAATCTAGGAAAATTTAGATCTGTTTACAATTTTTCATGGGAGTTGCATTTCAGTAGTTCTCTCTTGTTTCCCATAAACAAGCACTTGTGGAGAATTCAAATAGCAACCAAAATGCTTACTTGATTGCATTGGTTGCTCCATTTCACTTGATCAAGTGATGAATGGAACAATTAGAGTAGGTTGTATTGAATAAGCTCCATTTTGAGCATTTTTTCTAGTTTGTCAGTTGTGTTTTAGTATTGAGTTAGTTTATAGTTGAGTAAAACTCAGTTTGTATCATCAAGTTGTCAGTATTCGGTCATGTAATTTCAGCTTGAGTTTTTTTTTTACTCCATGCCCAATGGATAAGGCTACTTGGTCTACAATGTTCTTGGCACCTCCAAGGAGCTACCATCCCCAATGGAGACAATGTTAGTTCCAGTTTTCGTAGCTTGTCACCAGGGATCAAAATGGGATCTTATTATGCCTGGTTTTCAAATGTTTTGCACATGATCTTCATGTGCAAAACATATCATAAGTATGCTCATCAAAAGCAGATCAGAAAAAGATTTCCAATGGTATATCACACTCCCAAAACTGACTCTCAGATAAGAAGATATGACCAAATGAATGATTGACTCAAAGATCTCCCTGTGTAGCAGTTCATGTATTGAATGATCCAAAGGAATCTAGGAGATGTCAATGGATAGTTTTGTGGTTGTATTGTGATGGAGAAGGAGAGAACATAGCATTTGAGGTCTATTGACATGCTGCTAATCCTTATCTCAACATATGGCAGGCTCGTTCTGCTTTGATTGAAATAGATAGCCATGAATCTATGCATAGGGCACTGTACATTGCTGATGAAAGGTTTACAGTTGCTGGTCTCATGCTTCTAGAGAGGTATTACTTGGAGATTTATAAGTATGAATCTTGGGTAGATATTGATGATGAAAGATGCTGTTAGCGCTTGGAATTCACCTAGGCTAAGATAGACAAACTCCCAAGGCTACATCAAACTATTTCACCTCGTAGCTAGCCCTACGAGGTATGAGAAGGCTCTTTCTCGTCAAAAATCGATGGATTTTGTCAATAGGATGAGTTGACCAATTAGGAACAAGGATTTTAGGCTAGTAAACTGATATGGGGGATTGGTTTAGAGTTTTTGGGTTTTTTGGTGGCAATTGGAGGGAGTGCAATTCAGGGTGCGGGGATTGAGCTCAGTTTTTGCAGGTGATTCCTTGGGGCAAGGTAGGAATCTATGCTGATGCCTTTAGTGGAAAGAGATGATCAAGGAGGAAAGGAGAAAAGCTAAAGAGGGCAAACAATGAATTTGAATCCCTAGACAGTGGAAAACATAAATATTAAACAAAATTGAAAGCTGAGCATGGCATGCATGAATTCAAACTTTATCACTTCTTTTGTTTAATAAGCTGCAGTAAAGAAAGATATGGAACACATAAAACACACTTACAA